>KZ118993.1:0-31574 GCA_002153405.1 Mycosphaerella populi pn0402 | reverse complement strand
AAATGACAGCCTTTGGCGCCAGAAAATGCCGCCTTTGTACCCGTGACTTCAGAAAATGAGCCGCCGGGTACATACCACAGCGTTCCCAAGGTGGTCGATTGATCATCCAGAATTAGAACTTGGTCTATTCGTACCCGATTTTGGTACATCGCCGGCGGATTTCTTCTACTTTACGTCTCAATGGCATCATAAAAAAAAAACATTTTCACGAATTGTGTCATTGCAATTTCACCCAAGCAGTTGTTCATTTTGGATGCGGCCCAATTTTGACAGGACTCACTCCAACAGATACAATTTCGAGTTGGAATTCTTGATCTTTGCACTAGCCTAGTATCCCAAGTTCAGATACCGACACGGGCAAACAATATTTCATGATTTGCCAAGTATGCATACCCCGTTGGAACAGAGCGAAGTGGATTATAAGATCCAAATTGAGAAATTGCACCCCATCTGTTGACTTATATTAACCTTCAAGATCATTTGAAACAATTCACGCGCACATTCTCTATCAAGTTTCATATATAATTTTGAGATAGACCCTGCTCAAAACTATCCTCATAATATTCAAGGTCCCGTACTATATCTCTCATGATATTGTACGGTATCAATTGTATACCTGAACATTAAAGAGGCAAAAATCGATGGATATCAACCCGGCCAACTTGTATGAAAGAAGCGTTTTCCAAGATTACTTCGGTTTGCTGTGCGTGCGTTTACTCGTAATATCGATCTGTATTTACCATACACTATCCAGAGAAACCTTAGCTAAATGTAGACAAGGGAGGCACGCACAAGCCGACCACCGCATTAATCCTATACGAGACATGACAGCGTATCGAGGGGAGCGGATACCAGAAAGCGACTGGAGGAAACAAAAGAGATGTAATAAGGAGGGCGTTAGAAAGACAAATAAGCATTACCATAACGGAATTATATGACGAGGAAGACAGAACAAAGGGAGATGTAGCGACACAATGCGATTTTCATGCCAAGGTGCGTAGGCGGCATCAAGAGAAGTGAAAAGCGACACAAACAAATCAAGAGCATGACGCGCTAATCGGAGAGTTTTGCACGGAAAATCTGTCTTCATGGCATTGTGACATGGTCTGTATAGACGGTAAGGGTGGCCATGATATGTACGCTGTTCAATTCCACGGATGGAGGTGTTGAAATTGACAAGCTGGGAAATAAAGAATTATGAAACACAGGGTACAGGGAGGTCTTGCAGCCATGCTGTAGAGTGGAGGACTACAGTTTGCGAAGATCAAGGCTATATAGGTCGAGACAAGTCCAAGATATACCGCTTAAAAGCCAAACGGGTTGTTTGGTGCTAAGCATGGGTTAATAAATGCTCCTATTGGAATGCAGCGAGGGGTTTGAGGTGGGTCACTTACTGGCTTGTGAGAGGTTCGCACGACCCGTTGGCTGGGGCGTGAGTTTCTTGGGCTCGTTAGGCTTCACACCAAACCTTACAGAGGGTGGGGGACCAGTCTTCTGGGGGGCCAAAGGAGTGGCAGCTGGTTGCTGAGGAATTGGTGGCACTGGAGGTGGAGGTTGGTTGAAGGACATGCCTCCAAATCCGTTCATGCCGGTAGGCTGGGGCTGCAACGCTGGAGGAAGAACAGAGTTGATACCAGTTTGCATTGGCTGCTGGGGTTGCGCAAATCCGAAGCCGGTGGCCTGTGGCGCCATTCCAGGTTGGCCATTGCCAACTTGTTGCATTCCGAACTGCGATTGAGGTGTGAACCCGGTTGGCTGAGGCATCATAACACCAGTCGGCTGGGGCATAATCCCGTTCTGGAATTGGTTCTGACCAAACCCGGTAGCCTGCGGCTGCATCTGAAGGCGCTGCTGCTGGGTGAGTTCGGACAAGCTTTGGCCTGGGGCGGCCACTGGAGGACCAGCTTGGGGAACTCCAGTCAGTTGAGGCTGCAATGGGGGTGGACCAAAAGCACTCTGCTGTTGTGAAAAGTTTTGAGGAGCTGACAAGGGTCTCGGTGGAGGGGGTGGAAGAAGAGAATTCTGGTTCATGGTCTGTGGAGCTTGCGGGCGCTGTCTGGCCTGCGCTTGGAACCCGGTTTGATGGGGACTCAGAGCTTGGTGCTGTGCAACCGATGCTATTTGGTTGAAGAAATTTGGCGTAGCGCCTGTGGCCTGGGGCTGGACAGCAGTTTGCTGAGGTTGCAGACCTGGAATGGTCGGTGGTGCAACGGCGGTCTTTTGAGGCTCAAGAGGAGGTTGGAGACCAGTCAAGTCTGCAATGGCTCCAGTGACCTGCTTCTGAATTGGGGCTTGGGCAGCAGGTGATGATGTAGGGGGTGAGGTCGAAGCAGCTGGAGCAGAGGCAGTAGGCTTAGGGTTCTTTACTTCCCAAGCATCATCGTCGAATCCACGTGCGACAGGTTTCTCTGGAGCTGCAGGGGCTGGAGGGGTGGCAGAACGTTCTGGTTTCTCCTTTCCGTTGGACTCGTCCTTTAGTTCGAAGGCCTTGGGATCAACCACATCACCAGCCGGCGTAGTTGGAGTAGGTCGTCCCTTGCGGGTGTTGTTGCGTAAGGAACCACCCGGCCCGGAGAAGATGCCGCCATCCTCGCCGTTTCCAATAACTTCCTCCCCGCCGAAACTGACATTGCGTAGCTTCGAGTTCTTGCCGGTACGGCCAAGTGTGCCGTCGAGATACTTCATGACACGCAAGATGTCACCCTCCTTCAAGCCGAGAGTTCGAAGTGTTTCTGGAGTAATATCAGGGAGAATAGACTCATCCATGGAGTCCTTGAGGAAGTTTTGGGCATATCGTTCACACTGATGATGTCCAACGCCGGCCTTGAGGAAAAAGTCGAACCAGTCGTATTCAGGGCGCTGAACAGAGGCACCAGCGTTGCCGGAGCGCTTTGCATCAGAAGCAGCTCGGTTCCGAATACTAGAGAGAGGTTTGTCCTCCTCCAAGGAGACACCGGCAACCCTTTCCACGTACTCCAGATCTTCGACAGACATTTTAGCAATAGGAACCGCAATTTTGATACCATTGACCTTGTGAAGATGAATCTTCCCATCTTGCAAACCAATGAATTGCGCCTCCACTGTGAATGCCTTGCTGCGATCGGTCCACTTCCTCACCTTCGTGGAATCGGGCCCTAGAGATGATTAGATTAGCGATCCAAACTTGAAGGGCGGACCAAAGGCAGCTGAATGTCACTACTCACTGGATTTAGATTTACTGTCTCGCTTGGATGAGTCCATAGAGCCTGTTCTTGACTTTCCAAGAGCAGCCTTAGCCATCCTAGCCTCCTCTTTGCGGTTCTTCTCCACAGTGTTCATCATCAGGTCGTCTGGGTTTGGTTCAGAGGTGACAAATCCAGTGATTTCGACGTAACTGCTCGGAACAACGCCTTCTTTGCCATTCTTCAAACGGCGGACCATCCACCACTCCTCAGACTTGGTGTCATCAAGAACTATGACTTCGTCATCTATCGCGACACTCACTTCATCATCACCCTGCGCCATGAAATCATAGAGTATGAGACCCTTCTTCTGACCACCGCCGCCTTTAGCAGCATCCAAGACTTCACGGAATCCTTCGGCGCGATAAGCACCAGCTATCTCACCAAGCGCCGCGACAATCTCCTGGGCAGTATCCTTGGCCCCAGCGTGGAAGTCAACGCTCTTACTTGGGCGAACAAGGTCAAGGAATACGTGCTTGCCTTCGATTGAATAATGTGTGAGTTTATCAGCAGTCCATTCTTGCTGGCGGTCATCGCCCTCTGGAGAGATGAAGATGATTCCAGTGACCATGTTAACACCTAATGTCGTCGGCATCTTTTTGCGCTTGCCCATCACCTCCATCATCTCATTAATGTTGTATAAATGATAACCAGATGGCGATCGGGGTGTGAGCTCGCCCGCTCGGTTATAAGGTGGTGATTCCTTGACATAAGCTCCATCACGATTCATAGGAGGAGCCTGGACTGTCGGACGTGGAGGCGCTTCGGGAGTTACCTCTTCAGGCGCGTGTGATGGTAGAGGGGGCGTAGCTTGCTCTGATGGTGGTCGACGAGGTAGGGCAGGCGGGGGCGATTCTTCGCGAGCAGTATGATCTTGGGAAGGTCTCGTTGGCAGTTGAGGAGGTGGGGATTCCTCTCGAGGGGTTTCCGAGTATCCGCTAGGGGGGGCATGTTGCTTATGGATGATGTCGGCGATTGCTGCTGCTGCGGGGTTGTGCACAGAAGCAGGGGAGGGGGCCGCCTCCTCATAGTCGTCGTGAGAAGGATGAGCTGGTCGCTGAGGCAGAGCTGGCGCCTCAGGCTCGGGCTCGGCGTGAGGCAGAGGGGGTACAGCAGCGGGGGTAGGGGCGACATCCTCCAAGATTTCAATGTAGTTTGAGGGAGCGAATCCAAAATCATCATTGACTCCAACCAATGTCCAGTCGGGATCTGAGATGTCGTAAACCAGGATCTCCACATCTTCCGAGAATGAAACTTCCTCGTCTGTTTGCCGCGTATAGTCGTAGAGAGCCTTAGCGTGGTGAACGGGTTGCGCCTATACGTAATATTGCGATTAGCATTCCCGTTCTCTAATTGACTTTCAATTATTGATTGCAAAGATTCGGGATACAAGCACTAGATAGCCAACTGCCTAGTGCAATCCTGCCAGCATATCTGTCCTACACTTCGCAGATAAGATGGAATGGCTTACCTCTTCCACGTAGTTATTTGGAACTAAGCCTTCTGGCTCATCTTCATCCTCTCTTTCTGCCTTCTTCTTTGCTTTCCACCAATCGTCCTCGGCGCTTTTCTCCAAGATATAGAGCAGATCTCCCTCACTGATCTCGAGTTCACCCTCGCCCTGAGGCTGGTAATCATACACAGCCGAGTAGACGCCCAGGAACCCCATAATTGCGCGAGCTCTCTGTTTGAGGAAATGTCGACTGAAGAGCGGAGAGAATCAGGGCGCCACGGTGAGCAATGGCTGTGCTGCAGCTCGCGGCTCTAATCGCGGATTTGGAGTAGTGTTGTCCCGGGGGGTAACGGGCAATGACGCTGGCCGTTGCCGAGTCCTTGGCGAAAGAGCCAGAGCGTGCGCCCACGTTCGGAGATGAGGAACAGGTGACAATAAGCCACTAAGGTAGGAAAATGGCCACGAAAAGAATGGGCCGAGCCAGCCGTGGGCAAGGGAGGTTGGGGGGTGGAGGTTGAATCAGGGAGGGAGGCCCCAGGTGGGTACCGATCGTTAGGAGTTGATGGTCACGTTCCTTACGTAGTTCACAACGCCTGGAAGCCTGACTCTGCACCTTCTCAACTTACAGTTATCACCAAATACCTCCAGTGTCTGTTTCTTAGCGGCATTGTCTTGGGATTGCTATATTCACTACGCTGGGTCTTCAATGGCTTAACAGGCCGCCTGGGCAGACTTGCACCAGCTGCTAAATGTACAAAAGCCCCCCCCACTCGGGCGGGCCATCTGACGTCTTTGGGCGTGAAGCTAACCAGTCGTACCTGGCATTGCGAAGAAACACAACAGAATATTACTCGATATGATGAATAACAAACGTAAAAGAGGGTCACAAGTCATATTTGGTAAGTGAACTAACCTATTATACAAAAATTTCTCTCATAGCTCGTCTTTGAATGTTTCTTCACTGCCTGCAGTGCTTTCTGGCTCCTCATCAGCATTGGCGGGATCACCAGACGAAGACCCTTCAGCTTCAGGGCTGGGGTCTTTTGTCTTGGGATGCCGGGTTCCTCCAGCTTGCTCGGCAGTGTCCTTACGAGGCGCTGCCTCAGGATCGGCCTCTTCCTCATCGTCCGCCACGATACCCTGAAATTTGACTACCCCATTGCTTGCGACAACTTCGAGGGTCCAATCGCTATCGCCCGCATATTCCTCCAATTGCTTTCGCATGTCCTCGACCTTTTCTGGGTCAAGGTCAAACTTCTTCAGCGCTTGCTTAGACATACGTCGGACCTCTCCATTTTCCCGCTTCGCAACTACTTCCACGTGCTCTTCGCCAGCTGAAACAACTCGGCCCTTTTCAATAGTTTTCCCCTCCATGCCGACGAGTTTACGTCCGCCGATCTCAATGCCTCCGACTATCTGAACCTCCGAATGGTCGGCGGCAGCATCCGCGAGTTCGCGGGCCTGGAACCACTCTTTCGCAGCTTCCCATTCCGGCACGTCTTCTGGTGAGAGGATCTCACGACATTCGATATTGTGAACTTCGTCCTGTTGCGGTGGTAAAAATGCAACATCATCGCAAAGGCGAGGGGTATAGATAACCATCAAGTAGGTGCACGTGGTGAGTTCCTTGATCCAACCAATCTGATCGGTTGATTGAGGGTGGCAGTGGAACTGCACTTCGATCCGACGCTCGCGGCCTGTCAAATCACACCTTGTCCCGCCCCGTAGATGCTGGACGAGGTACCGCGAGCCACCTTTAGTGTGTAACTCGGCAACCTCATTCTTAGGCTCTGGTTCCTTTTCCTTGGTTTTCCCGCCATTGTGCTTGTAGCCAGGGAACTGGCCTAGAATAAAGGAGTGGGTTGTCGGATCCTCAGTAGGAGGGTATGTAGAGACCCCACGGCCAGGCGGGAGCGCATGGAACTGCTTCACCTGCTTTCTATAACAGAAAGAATATGACCACCATCCTGAGAAGTAATACATGCATTTGCCTTCAAGTTCTCGGAGGAGTTCAATACCTCTGTCCGTGGCTCTGGCCAATTCCTTCTTCTCGTCCGCCTCACTAGCCCTATCCACACCAGTAGCATTGAGTTCGTACTGAGCAACTTGTGGAATCTGACAGAGAAGTCGCCGGTCATCTAATATCATTTCTTCGTAGGCGTATTTTAGCTTATCCATGTTCTGGGCCTCGTCGTCTTTGGAGTCGCGAATGTTTTGTTTAAGGCTGGAAGCATCATCGTAAGAGTTTTGTTGCGTTTCAAGTAGCTTCTGCGCTTGTGCATCTAGGACGTAGTCTTGTGGGTAGATGACTTGGTACTAAAGCAAGCTAGTGGTCAGTGTTGAGGGCCACGATCGTGTCTACGGTGGTGTGGCCTAACCTGTGGATACGCCAGAATGTCGTCATGGATATTGAAAGGTCGCTTGGCCGCCCATGCAGTCGACGTCAAAGATGTGAAAAGGAGCCACGGGGCGACTCCAAGCCTTGATTGTCGCATTGGTTGGATGTGCGGAGGTCGCGTGGAGGGAGAGTCGGGTTATAAGGTCGACAGCGGTAACTCGGTCCCCAGCGAGGATGGTTTATGGCAGGTCACCAGGGTAAGCCGTAGTCCGTAGACACTTAGAGGCCGAGGTATATTAAATGGAGTAGAGAATGAGCATAGAAGCCCACGGCATCGCGATAATGCGTCCTGAGGTTAGACGGAAAGCGGAGAGCAAGAGCTGCTCCGTGGCCTTATCAGATAGCGGTATCGAATATCATCTGATTTCCAAAGTAGGTCATATTCATTGAAAAAGCGGCTTACCCAACCAAGTAGGCCAGCTGGTCGATTGGATCCTTGTCCAGTTCTATTACAGTACTGTGACGAGTGGTACAGAACGCCTTGGTAGCTCAATCGGTAGAGCGTGGGACTTTTAGAAATAAGAGTATCCCAAGGTTGCGGGATCGTACCCCGCCTGAGGCGCGTCTCTTTTTTGTCAATTTTTTAGCATTTCATAGACTTCTTCTACTTACCCAGGTAAGAAACTAGGATAAACTATGTGGTTGAATTATTGCTGCTGTTGCCGCCGCCTACAAGCTGGGCTCCGTAATACCCTGTTCCGCTTGAACCACACTAACCCAATCTCGACCTGATTGTGGGGTTGCGAGTTCGAGCCACGCCTGCGGAATAACCATCCACGTTCAGTTGTTGAGAGTGGACGGTATATTCTGGTTCGGTTTGCTATTCAGACCACCTCCCTGCTTTTCTCTTTTTCTCTTTTTTTTTTTTCTTCTTCTTGTCAGTAATACTTTTCGGTTTGTTCATTAATTGCCGTTGTATTTTCTTCCTTTGGCTTACTCAACAACTATTCAACTCTTGGAATCAATATGCGATTGGAATACTGCAGAAATATATTTAGGGGCATGCCGATCTCGGGAGATTCATTCGGAGTTGCACAGCATCACAAACCTTGGAAGGTGACTTCAAAATATATTATTTTTCGCACTCCCCTTTCTTACCATATTACGTTTATCTATCTACGGCCTTGGAACCTTGGAAGTTCTCTCGAACTTTGGCCCATGAAGTAGTCAAATAATATTCCAAGCTTCGGTATTCCGTACATGTTCCAAGGCAAATACACTCGCGCTGTAGGAATGGGTCCCGCTTGAAGGTGATTGGCCAGCGCAAAGAACAGGAGCCAATCAGCGTGTATTACTCGATGCTGACCTGGGTCTTTGTCAGAATCCAAGCGGCTCTGGATTTACGGGATTAGATTTGCTTACTGAGACTTTGCAAAGCATGTAGAATGTGAAATACTACTTAGACCTTTTGACATTGACTAACGCTGAGCTAAAAAAAATAAATCAAGATTGGGGAATACTTCGAACTCTCTGTGCTTCGCTCGAAGCTTCGCGTCCCTCTGTCCCAACCAACTATAAAAGGCCGCGATCCTCCCCGATGAGACAGTTTCTGTCCTTTTTAATTTGCATCACAGCAATTGTCTTTACATATCGGCATACAGTTCAGGAATCCCTGGTCACCCTTGTGCAGCAAAAGGTGCCAGCAAATCTTCTGCAGTTCTTCCCGGCCTCCAATTTCATCATACCTACCCCGCCGACCTCTCAAAATCCGGGTTCGTCCGCGCGTGTACTAATAGCACCCACCGAAATGTCTGTCTCTCGAGCCATCCGCCAAGTATTCCTCGCCATTGAGCAGTCCGAAGGAGCAGGCGCTCGCGTGCGCCGCTCCATCGGTGGCCGCAACCTACGATCTCTCACCCCATTCTTGATGCTGGACCACTTCAAGAGTAGCGGAGCAGCTGGCTTCCCCGACCACCCCCACCGCGGCCAGGAAACTATTACCTACATGATATCCGGCGGCTTCGACCATGAAGATTTCAACGGCAACAAGGGCACACTCGGGCCCGGCGACCTGCAATTCATGACCGCCGGCCGCGGCATCATGCACTCTGAGATGCCGCACGCCGACAAGGTCACCGCCGGCCTGCAACTGTGGGTCGATCTGCCACAGAAGCTGAAGATGTGCGAGCCGCGCTACCGTGACCTGCGCGCTGCCGAGATCCCCATCGCCAGCGCCGACGATGGAAAGGTTACTGTCAAGGTGATCTCGGGTGAATCGTATGGTGTCGAGTCTGTCCGCGATCTAGCGTATACCCCTGTCTGGCTCTTGGATGTTACAATTAAGCCGGGTGGTCGCATTTCGCAGGCCTTGCCGCAAGGATGGAACGCTTTCTCCTACGTGCTATCTGGCAGTGCAAATTTCGGGTCAGATGGCTCCTCGCAGACAGTGGACCAGTACCACAATGTCGTGTTTGACCAAGCTGGTGATTTGGTTGAAGCATCAGTTCCGGAAGATGCCCAGGAGGAGGCGAATTTTGTTATTGTTGCTGGTCAGCCATTGGATCAGAAGGTCGTGCAATACGGTCCCTTCGTCATGAACACGCAGGAGGAGGTCTACCAGGCTATGCTTGATTTCCAGACGGCTTCCAATGGGTTCGAAAATATGCGCGGCTGGGAGAGCGAGATTGGCAAGCGGAGTCCTCAATGATGCATGCAACTTTTGGACACTTGTTCTGTTTTCTGTTCTGTTTGTATTTGTTGTATTTGATATCTGGCGTTTTAAGATACACTTCTTAGATGATTAATGAATATAGTTCTCAGTTGCCTTTGCTCTGTCACCGCGTCGAAAAAAAAAACTAGGCCTTGTAGGTGTAGCTGGGCCTTCCTCAGTATACGTATGAAAACAAGTAATCTAAAGTGATAGGTATAAATTCTGAAAACTCAACATTTCTCTTTCTGCTCAACACCATCGACTGTCAGCTTCGCCCCGATAGTGCCAATGACTGCCAGACCCTTAGGCACCGCCACATCGCGAATCTTGAAACAGCCAAAGACCACCATTTTTTTCAATGCTGGGCAACAGCGGAATATGGACTGAAGGATAAAGTCATCCACGGCCCCATTGAAAGAGATGTCAATGGATTTTAACTCGGGATATCGCTTGCCCGGAGCGAATGCTTCCTGATAGGCAGCATGAGAGATGTGGCGACACGAAGAGATGTTCAACGATGTTAACCTAGACCCCGAGTGTTCCATCAGTGCGATGAAGCTGTTGGCTGCGAGACCAATGGGGTCTTCAGGCCCACCAGGATTGGACATGTCCACGTCTCGAAGAGCAGAAAAATCAACATAAGTTAAGGCTGGGTTGGACCAATCGCGAAAAAGCTCGGCCAATGCTCGATCGGATATTATCGCATTGTTCGTCAGGCGGAGCTTATGGAGATGGTGGCATTTGTTGTGAATCTCCTGCACGAGTTTGTCATCCGCAAGTTCGAAATCCTCGAGAGAAAGCGAGCGAAGATTGGGCCCTAGCTTGGAAATCACGTTTAGAATAGACTCTGGCTCGGTTTCCTTCCTGAATTGTAGAGACAAATGTTCTAATGTCTTCATGGTTGAAATGCCTAGAAGAGCTTTATCGCCGAGTTTCTCAAAGTGCTTCAGCTTCAAGCGACGAAGCGATGTACAACTCTGGGTCATAATTTGAGCCGTTTCATCGTCAAAGGCAGCATTAAGATTCCAAAGCTTCAGGCTTCGTAAACGAGGACCAATCCGAGGGAAGAATTCCCGCCAACAAGCGTCAGATACGAGGTTAGGAGAGTCTAAATGAAGATCTTGAAGCTTCAGATCCTTATCCATCATGTATTCAAAGACCGGGTCCTTCATTGGGGTGACAAAGCGAAGATTAAGCCTCGTCAAGTTAGGCATTGTAGCAAGGATTTTGTGATAATCGTCCGTATCAAGTTCTGAGAGACGAAGTTAGTCCAATGATTTGGCAGGAAAAGACTGATGTTTCTCAGTCACTATCTATACTTACTAGCACAGTCATAAAGGTCAAGCTCTCTATGCTGAGATCGCAAGAAAAGCTCTAATGTCCTGGGTGTTATCGCACGTCGCCTAGAAAGGATATGACTGAGTTTCAACATGAGCGGGGGAGGAAGATCCCCAAACTCTTCTACGTCATTAATGTTGTCCGCAACTTTCTGGAGCATTGTTAGTCAATCCAGATGCAGCTTCGGGGTACTCGAGTCTAAGAATCACCTTGATGCACGTTTCCAGCAGGCTTCGGGTACCATTCAGTACATATCCATCCAAAAGAGCATTTTGGTTTTGACGCCGGGAGATTCCAGAATTCCTTTTCTTTGGCGGAGCTTTCTTATCGCCGTCCTTGTGTTTCTTTGAGCATTCGGCGCATAGGAGACCACCCTCAGGGCCATTTTTGCTGTAAGGGGTGACGGTGAACCGCTTGCCACAGATCTCGCAATTCGCGAGTTGACCAGGGAGTGGACGTGACTTTTCGTTCATCATCTCATCCGCCAAAATATCATCGTCATCGTCTGGCTCCCCGGCCCTTTGTTTCTTTCGGCGGGCAAATTCCTTGCTCTTTTTAATCTTCTCAATGGCTAGTTGTCGCTTGCGCTTGCGGGTTTTCTCTTCTGGGGTCTCTTCTTGAGATTCCGGGGTGGGTTCTTCGTGGTCTGGGTCCGCCAGCTGCTCAGCTTGGTCCTCCCTTTGTTCCTCATCATCATCTTCGGCTCTGGCAGCTTCTGCCACTCGGCGGTTGTAGTCCTCTTGAATCTGCCGGGCGGAGATATTGTTTGACTAGAAAGAGTCTGTCAGTTGAAGTCTATAAGATTTTCTAGGAACACATATCGCCGGGAACTTACAGCCAGGAAGTCCGTGAGGGCCGATTGTCTGCGATTGCACAGTTAGTGTGTTGGCCGGAGCAAAAAAAGAAGATACGCATGGAGAGTGAGGTCATACGGGCCCCGAATATTAGCTCTAGGCCGTCGGCCTGCCCTGCACCAGGAGTTAGCATCCCAAGACACGCGTATTTGTGCTCGAAGACATACATGGTGATATTTTGTTTCTGCCGGAGAGCCGAGGTGGCAAAAATGAGAAGTTGCTTGCTGGAATCGCAAGTCACAGATTTCGCGGCAGTTTCGCGTTGCACTTAACGCGATTGCGTGTCTTATCGGGAATCTGGGCGATAAGTGTACGTCAGGGCAGAGCGATCACCGATCGCGAAGGGGCCGTGAGGTAGGGGAATCAGGGGAAGTGATGTAAGTCGGAATGAGGCTATCTCTTCACGAAAGATCTGGGAGGCGAAACTTGCTGACCAACTAAGAAGTTTCCTTGGTTCAGGAACGTCTCGATCGTTCACTTTTTCGATCACGCTTTTTTCCTCTTCCTTTCCCGTCCTCAACACCCTCTCTTTTTCGTCTGTGGAAACTGAAGGATTCAGGCTTGGACTTGACGCCCCATTTCCCTTCGCTATTTCTTTCGTTTGTCGTATCTAGTGTGCTTGGTAGTCCCAGGCAACCTAGGCAACACTCCCGCCCAATTCGGAAGGCTGATAAACTTCGCTCAGCCTGGCCTGCATTTACGGTACACTCCATCATCGCCCATCCTTGAATAACCGGGACATCGACGAGGGCAGTGGCATTTGCTAACAAGATATTCTTTCCCCCCTGCAGATAGATTCGTTGTCTTCGCTGTCACTCTTGAAGAACTCTTGATTGGCTTCGCAAAACTACACGCTCCTTTCCACTGATTTCTCCTTTCCCACCGATATGAAAATGCGCAGGTCCATCATCCCGGATTCTGAAGATGATGGGTCAGTGGCCAGTACGCCAGTGAGAAACTCCTCACCAGTTCAACGTGGTAAACCCTTGCTTGCCCGCGGATCTCAATCTAAGTCACGGACCACTCGCGTCATAGAGGATTTTGAAGACGAGATGGACTTGACGGAAACTCCGACTTTGCCCTCGAACCAAGAAGGTGTGAAGGTTGTCATAACAGCACAGAAGCTAAGTTCACCCGATGAATCATCGCGCGATGGGACAACAGATGAAACGACTGGTGCCAATACCCCCGCGACCAGCGTGGGCATTGCGACCGAATCCGACAAGAAACCACGGGCTCGAGTCAATGCCACGGCTCGTGCCGAGCAGTTGCGTAATAGTGCTGCCGCCAGAAGAACCTCTTCTCGGGGTGTCAAAAGGCCCGCGGAAGATATGGAATCCGGAGAGAGCATTCGTGCGGACTTGGATGCAGCAGTAGCCCAAGCCTTTGAAAGAGAGGACGTGGAATTGGATGCCAAAATAGCCCTTGCCCTTCAAAGGGAAGAATACGAGCGTCCGGCGCCAAAGAGAACCAAGCGGGAATATAGCGACTTTCAGCTGTCTAGCGATGATGAGGCTAGTGGCCTTGAGTCCTTGGCTAGTAGCGAGCTCGATGATTTAGTCTTCGACTCACGAGACTCAGGTGATGACACATCAGAAGATGAGCGTGATGAGCGCTTCACATTGGCTGGGCTCGACGAGTATACTCGTGGTGCTGCTCGGTCTAACAATACTTCTCGTCCACGGGTACGCCGTGCCGTTCGCCAACCTGCCCGACCACGACAACGGGCGGCCCGTACTGCTCGTGCTCCCTCTTCTGACGCTGAATCCCCTGCTTCTGATGCTGGTAGTCCCTCGACTGAGTGGTCATGGGAAGGGGATCGAAAGCGTCGACGACAGGTAGCGGACCGGAAGAAGTTGATACGTAAACACCCAGTAGTGGGCAGCATGTGGGATGATCTCAAGGCCAAGCCAACCATCACTCCAAAGCAAGCTGCCCAACCGCAATCCATCACACGCAAGCTCAAGCCCTTCCAGTTAGAAGGTCTGCAGTGGATGACAGACCAAGAAAAGACAGAGTACAAAGGAGGTCTTCTGGGTGATGAGATGGGCATGGGAAAGACAATTCAAGCTGTCTCGCTCATCATGTCCGACTATCCACAAAAGGAGCCAACGCTCGTGCTTGTGCCTCCAGTTGCTCTCATGCAATGGGTCGCCGAAATCAAAGAATACACCGATGGCAAGCTGAAAGTGCTTGTTTACCACAATTCTGACGCCAAGGTCAAGAAACTGACCACCGCTGATATCCGAAAGTACGATGTGATCATGATCTCTTACTCCAGTCTTGAGTCTATGCATCGGAAACAAGAGAAAGGCTGGTCACGTACTGGTGGAGTGGTAAAGGAAGATAGTGTCATCCACTCTGTACACTACCATCGATTAATTCTCGATGAGGCACACAGCATCAAGTCACGAACGACCGGTGTTGCCAAAGCATGCTTCGCTCTGGATGCAACCTACAAGTGGTGTCTTTCTGGAACTCCTGTCCAGAACCGTATTGGCGAATTCTTTTCCCTGCTTCGGTTCTTGAAAGTTCGTCCATTTGCCTACTACTTCTGCAAGCAATGCCCCTGTGAGCAATTGCAGTGGACTTCCAACAAACAGGGCAAATGTACGGAATGCAATCACACTGGTTTTAACCACATCTCGATCTTCAATAAGGAGATCCTTAATCCCATCACGGAGGGTACCACTGAAGAACGCAAGGAAGGGCTGGCAAAGCTTCGTCTGATTACCGACCAGATCATGCTCCGACGTCTGAAGGACGAGCATACCTCATCCATGGAGTTGCCCCCCAAGCGTATCACCATTCACAACGAATTCTTCGGTGAGATCGAGCATGATTTCTCTACCAGCATCATGACCAACTCTACTCGCAAGTTCGATACCTACGTCAGCCAAGGCGTGATGCTCAACAACTATGCCAACATTTTCGGTCTGATTATGCAGATGCGACAAGTAGCGAACCACCCAGATCTAATTCTAAAAAAGCATGTGCAGCCAGGATTTAATGTCCTTGTCTGCCGGGTCTGTGACGAGCCTGCAGAAGACGCAATTCGATCGCGCTGCCGCCACGAGTTCTGCCGCAAGTGTGCAAAAGACTATATTGAGTCGTTCGATGAGGGTACGATCGTTGACTGTCCACAATGCCACATTCCTCTTTCCATAGACATGGAACAACCTACCATTGAACAGTCTGGAGAGTCTGTTAAGAAGAATTCCATTATCAACCGAATTGCCATGGAAGATTGGACTTCATCTACAAAGATCGAAACCCTTCTTTATGAGCTTTACAAGCAGCGGACCAAAGGCCACACACCCAAGTCAATCATCTTCTCTCAGTTTACATCCATGCTGCAGCTTGTGGAATGGCGCCTTCGCCATGCAGGGTTCAACACTGTTATGCTTGACGGCACTATGACTCCTGCACAACGCCAAAAGTCTATTGAACATTTCATGACGAATCCGGACGTGGAAGTGTTCTTGGTTTCCCTCAAGGCGGGTGGGGTGGCGCTGAACCTGACTGAAGCGTCTCGCGTTTTTATCGTTGACCCGTAAGTTTTTACATACCTTCCCCTTGATTCCTTTGGACCCTTACTTATATTTCACACGCAGATGGTGGAACCCAGCAGCCGAGTGGCAGAGCGCCGATCGCAGTCACCGTATCGGCCAGCAGCGGCCATGTATTGTTACTCGGCTCTGCATCGAAGATTCGGTGGAATCACGAATTATTCAACTGCAAGAGAAGAAGGCGAATCTTATCAGGGGCACCATTAATAAGGACCAGAGCGCGGCATTGGAAAAGTTGACACCGGAAGACATGCAGTTCCTGTTCCGTGGCTCGTAAGGCTGATCCGATCGCCTTGGTCCGCCACCGTCGTCAACCCGCGGCGCAGGAGATTAACCCCGACGTCACCAGCCACGAGTTTCCGTGCAGTTGCCGCCCTAAGGGGCCCGCTCTGTACCATGACCTTACGAATCATCTTCTCTATATTCCCCATGCAGCGGTTGGTTTTGAGATCGTCTCGGAGTCAACAGCGTTCTATTAGATTTGTCTTTTATTTCACAAAACATATTCGAGTATGGAGTACAAATTTTGCCATTTGTTGTTGCGGGACCCAAACAGTGAACACGGTGCGGCCTCGCCATTTTAATCGTATGTACATAAATTTCAAATCGATCGAAGGTGTACGTAAAATCATCCCAAAGGATTTACAGTGCGATTGACGTTGACTTGGCAATATTCTGCTGCCTGGTAGGGCTAAAGCTTGGCTTTACTAACTGATCCACTGTTGGTGCTCGCCCTGAACCAACGAACCCCCCGATTACTTGATTGCGTGCATGGGGTTCAGTCCCCGCCGAGTCCCCCTTCTTGACCTCCAGCCTGCTATATCTTTTCCTGCCCCTCATTCTTATCTTTATCCTCCCCCTTCCCCTCAACTATGAGCCTTTCATAGTTGCAGTCTCCCTAATTAGCTTCTGCATCCCCATGGCTTCCAAACCCCTTGATCGGTACGGCCCTAAGCTGGTCCACAAGGCAGATAAAGTCCAGTCGCATTTGGTGCCTGGGAGCCATCACCAGCCCGCCGGTGGATTCGATACGACTCCCCTCCCCCGCGCGCCGCCTGGGTACACCCTCAAGTTCACGTTCCATCGCGGTGACGATCTTCCCGTCGCAGACTTCGGCAGCTTCTCGTCCGACCCTTACGTGTACGCGCAGCTCAATGTTGACCTGCCGCGTCGTCATAAGCAAGACCCAATAACGAGTTTCCGAACCCCGACTGTGCGCAAAAACAAGAATCCTATTTGGAATTGTGAATGGATCGTGGCCAATGTCCCTGCGTCGGGTGGCCAGATGAAGGCTCTTGTCATGGACGAGGATCCCGCCGACCATGACGATAAGCTGGGACTCGTATTCATTGATATCCCTCCCTTGTCGGAGAACTGGGAAGGCTTTAAAGAGAAGTCCTTCAAGGTCAAGAAGCGCTTTGGCAGTAAGCGCGTTTACATCTTTACCAACGTTTCTGCGTTTGCGACTGGTCACCACCAAGAGTCTTTCTTGGTCATGAGCATAGAAAACCTGGGAAAAACCCCGGGGGACAATGGGGGCCAGCTATACACCCTTGGTCCTAATATGTGGTTTAAACACTTTTCTCCTCTCATTGGAAGACTAGCGGGCGTCAAGGACGATTCCCAGGTCGACGCAAATGGCAAATCTATTACGCGATACAAGTAAGCGCACGGCGAGAAACGCTTGGATTCATTATACTTACATTTGAGCAGCTTCCAGGCTATCCAAATGCAGCTTCGAGGCCCCGTGCCTGGAGAGCTCTATCATAGATATGTTGAATTCAGGCCCTTCGTGGCTGGTATGTTCCAGGCACAAAGTCTACGAGGTAGGATTTTAAATAAGGCGCTTCACCACCAGCACGCCCGAATCTACAACTTCGATCGCACGACGCTCGATGGCGCATTTCCTTCTCCCTGCCGTGAATTCACGCAAAAGTTCCTCGAGTTCACAAACTACGGCCAAGGTGGCAAGATTTTCACTTACGTGCTTACGCTAGATGGTCAATTGCGTTTCACTGAAACTGGCAAAGAATTCGGAGTTGATCTGTTGAGCAAGCATACGATGCATAGTGATGTCTCGATATACATTGCCTTCTCAGGGGAATTCTTTGTCCGTCGACGTGTGCGCCACCAACAAGGCTCCCAGTCAAATCAAGAAGAGGCCCTTGCTGTCGAAGACAATGAAGATCTCCCATACGACTCGATCGATCCATCTGATTATGAGCTATTTATCGATAATGACAGTGGAACCTACCGTCCAAATGGCGAGAAACTGCCATTATTGAAGGAATTCCTAGCCTCGAACTTCGTTCATCTTCATATTACCACATTAGACTGCCAAGCAGATGAAGAACGGATGGGCAAGATGAAGAGCGAACAGCGCGAAGTGAAAACCCAGGGTCGCGCTATTATGTATCTTCAGCAGAGCAGTGCTTCCTCCCTGTCTATCTCCAGTTCAGATGAGGAAGAACTCAATGAACGCAGCGGTGAAGCTCGACATCGAGGCCATCTGTCGCAGAAGGCGCACGATATGCGGGATGTGAAGGGGCAAATGAGGAGATGGGCTGAGCATGATGGGGTCCCTGATCGTCGTAAACACCGCTACGATCCAAAGGATCGCCCGGTTTCAGTGGGCAACATTGGCCAGAGTACTCAGGCTTCCAGTGCCAACGCGGCTGCCTAAGTGATTCATTATGAGTTACTTCCTGCCGACACGTACCCTATTCATCTCTTCTGCCTCATGCGAGTTTGGTAATTTTTTAACTCCTTGTCTCGGTCTGGAACTGAGCTTCATGACCTTAATGACTCAATTAATACCGCGGAAGTCCACGCGCACAGCCTTGGGATCCAAGTTGATTCGTGTATAATGCTAGTAACCCGTTATTATTTCCAGATATCCAATACCGACATGTCCTTGATTTTGCATTTTATTTTTGCTAGATTCAGGGTATTAGATGAGTGGCGTTCGTTTTAGAAAAATTGTCAAAGGCTGGTCGTACTAGTTGGAATATCTGACATCTGGTCTTCTAAGAATACCCCCCCATTTTGTGCCGGTCAATCATGGTTTGAGCTAATGGATAGAAGTAGAAGTTCCCCTAGCGCGCCCCAGGTCTTTGAAACTAGCCCTGATAAGTGAATGAGTACGATCATTATGGATGGTCCATACCCATGTCATACGCATGATGACTCTTGAAGTCTCATCTGAACAACCATCTGACGGGTAAAGCTATTTTGCTCCTAGCCTTCATTCAGATATACTAGTTGCTACACAACGGGTTATCTGCGCAGACGTAACTTTCAAGAGTGGGCACAATTGGCTTAGACCTGTTCGTGAGTTTCAAGTTCTTAGTTCTATAATCCTGAGATCCATGGTTGTCTTCTTCTAGGTGCCAGAACAGCCCGGCATCAAGCAAACCCCCACCAGACAGCTGGAGACTTCGGCTAATAAAATCCTCGAGGATGAGTACAAGGGTCATGGTGGAGTTTCCAAGAAAAGTATCTAAGCGCCTGATCTAGTCGGACTTGGTGAACGGAGGTTGTTTCGAACCAACTAGTTATGCTGGGCGCCTAAGTTGATAATCAAATATCCACGGACAAATCTAGAATGGTCCTAGTGCAAAGCTCTCGATACCTGCGTACATACATACTGTAGTATATGCAAAATAGAAGGAACTTAGACACAGAATAGACCTTGATAAACGAATCTGTGATATGCCGCCAAGAGGATGGTGATCTTTCTGACTTTCTTGATCGAAACAGCCAATCACCTTGTGCAGGACAAGATGGGTGCCTCGCAGGAGTACCCGCCTGAAACTTTCGTCTGTCGCGCCTCCAGCTTGCTGCCTGCTGCTGACCCGCGCTCATTGTTTCTGCATGATGTGAGGCTTGCGCGCGTGGCCTGTTGGATTACTGTGGCTGCTGGGGCTGAAATAAAAGGACGGCCCCTCCCCAACTCCAAGGGGGAGATGAAACCTCGGGCTTTGCAAGGGAGCCAGTCAAAAGACAATCTAAGAATAAACATAAGAGAGGTTCTTCCAAAACGCGGTAGACAAGAGAATATAGAAAATAGGGGGGGCGTTCCCCAGGTCCACTGTTCCCCCGAGAATCCACCCCTCTCTCGCCCTCAAATCGACGCCATCGCCGAATCTCAAAGCTTGACTCCACCTCAGCCCCTCCTCTTCCCTTCCCACCCTACCTGAATGCTGAATTTCGCTCTTCTACCTGTCTTTTTCTACGGGCCACTCGACTACTACGCACCTGGTCCATGGCCGATTGGCTTGGCGCCTGCCCGAAACCTTCGCGCCGTGACCTGATAATTCCGTCGCCTGCGCCATGGGCAACGTCGCAAGCCGCCTCGACGAGGCAGGGACCTTATTTCTCAAGGATCAGAATCGATGTACGTTGGACATACCTCCTTTCATGCCCATTTCATAGCATTAACAAACCGCCTGGTGCAGTCTCGATCGCATCGGTCTCCATAAGCAATTCCCAGCGCCGCTTGCTGACCCTTTCCCCGAATGCCTTCCCCGCCGTGAGGTACGCAGCGAAGCGGGACGCAGGCGACGATTCTCCGATCGAGTACATTCAGGTACAGTCTTGTCTCCCTTGGCTGGTGGAAAACTAGGGTGAGGTGTGAGGTTCTCAGACTAACCAACGACTTTTCAACCAACACAGGATCCTGAAGCTTCCGCCACTGCCACCGCGCCCTCGTTCATGCTGCGTCTCAACAACGACGAAGAACTCATCTTCAACTTTACTTTTATTATCCGCCAGACACAAACAGGGAACGCCGCATGTTCCACCGTCAATGGTGTCTCGACTTCGCTGCCCGAGGTGACGGACAACCATTTGACCGGGCTCACATTTGCGCACGCGTCAAACTCGAAGGAACTGGATAATTTGATCACTCGAGAGTTTCATGCGAACCCTAATCTCCAAGACAATTCTAATGTGCAACTCATTGGCAACTTCTCAACCGATGGTAGTCCCTCCGTCTCATTCGAGTGGACGTGGAGATGGAAGCCCCCGAAGCCAGCAGAGGACAAAGGAGGCGGTTGGCGTAACAGCTGTAGTCTGTTGGATTATGACCAGAGAACAAACCGTCTGAATACTTTGGCTCATTTTTCTTTCTGGGTACACAACTCCGTGCGCCTGCTCCCGAGCCCGCAGATGACCTCGCCCAAGCTCGAGTTACCCGTCCCAACGTCTCGCGGCCGCGTGCCGTCAACATCTGCTATCTCTCAGTATAGTGACTCCGAAACCACCTTGACGACGCCCCCAGTCACCACCGCCCCCGAACATACAGATCTTTTTCCGCCTCCACCCCCGGCTCCTTCACAACCCCCTCCGCCACCTCCGGTAAAAGTCGATCTACCCACATCGCGGCCTGGAGATGATGTTAGCACCGGCGAGGATGGCCCCCTCTTCCGGGCCACTATGAAAGCTATGGAACAGAAAACGGGGAATATGCGCTCAAAAATCAAGAAGGTGTTGAAGAAGGCCGAGGCTGCTCAACAAGCGCAGGTAGCATGCAATGAGGCTATGGAAGCTTTCTTGGGATCTTTGAACGATGCATCGAGCTCCAATGCAAATGCGGTTCAGCCTGCACTAGATCATTATTTTGAAAGAATCGCCCGACAGATCTTGACCTATGAGCAACTAAATACATTGCAGCTACAGAAGATTGTCATTGAACCACTTGTCAGAGTATATCAAAATGATATCAAACAGGCCGAGGCCAAGAAAAAGGAATTCGACGAGGAGAGTCGGGACTACTATGCCTATGTCGGACGCTATCTCGGTCAGCGCCAAGATTCGCTCAAGGAGAAGAAGCGTGCCGAGAGCGATTCGAAGTACCAGGCTAAACGGCAAAAATTTGAGCTGAAGCGCTTCGATTACTCCTCGTTTATGCAAGACCTTCATGGGGGTCGCAAGGAACAAGAAGTCTTATCCCATCTAACCAAATTCGCCGATTACCAAGCCAAGAACTTCCTGGCGACAGCGAAGAAAATCGAAGGGATGGTTCCTCAGCTGGATGCACTTATTGAAGGCGTGAATCAAGCCGACAAAGAATTCCAGTTCAAGCGAACTGAGCGCGAGGAGAAACGCAGAGCTCTCGAAACGAACAACAATGTCTATAATGAGCCTGATGCCATTGCTGGGACCACCAGCCTGCCTTCTTCATCAGCTGGTGTCTCTAATGGGGGAGCATCCAATGAAACTGAACTAGGCCGAGCTGACAGTACTGGCTCACAATTACGCGGCGTGATCAGCAATAGTTCTTCGGTATCCTCTCAGCCGAACCAGAATTCTGCCACCTCTACCCCCAGCGGTGGCGCTGCGGCCACGCCTGGATCTACTGCAACATCAGGGCAGAATCGCTTCAAGGGGATCCGGGATCTCGAGGATCAAAACACCGTTGCCGCTGACCTGGCGGCCACTCAGCAGCGAAAGGAAGGCCTCTTGTGGGCTCTTTCACGTCCGGGGTCACACATAGACCCCAAGGGAATAAACAAGCAGGCTTGGCACAAGTAAGTCGTTCGCAAAATCTTCATTTGCTCATAATTTGCTAATGCTTCCGTAAACAGGTTTTGGATTGTTTTGGATCAAGGCAAATTGTCCGAATACAGCAACTGGAAGCAAAGGCTCGACCTGCACATGGATCCCATTGATCTTCGAATGGCATCGGTAAGAGAAGCGCGTAACACGGAACGACGATTCTGCTTCGAGGTCATTACTCCACAATTTAAGCGAGTATACCAGGCAACTTCTGAAGATGACATGTCAAACTGGATACGCTCCATAAATAACGCCCTCCAAAGTGCTGTTGAAGGTCGAGGAGTCTCTTCGGGGCCATCGACTTCGCCCAAAGCCGAGCCATCCACTGGTCGTGACATTGGCTCTGTTCTCACAGGCAAAAGCTCCTCGGTCTCCGGTCACCATGGTCATTCTGGTAGCTCGAGTGGTAGTGGTAACACCAGTGGCGTAGGCCGCCGCACTACTGTCGGAGCGCGGCCAAGCTACGTTCGCCATGACAGCATTAGCTTTGAAGAGAACCCTGCTAAGCTATTGCAAACTGTACGAGATGCCGACGAAGGGAATAACTGGTGTGCCGACTGTGGGTCCACTTCAAAGGTCGAATGGGTATCAATCAACCTGGGAATCATCCTTTGCATTGAGTGCAGTGGTATTCATAGGTCTTTGGGAACTCATATATCCAAGATCAGGTCGCTGACCTTGGATGTTCATTCTTTCTCGAATGACATTGTTGAGATCCTTTTGCAAATCGGTAACCGCGTTAGCAATATGGTTTGGGAAGCTACACTCGACCAATCGCTTAAGCCCGGGGCCATGTCCACACGTGAACAGCGGCTGAAGTTCATTACCGCCAAATACGTTGACAAAGCTTACATCGAACCACTTCCGTCAGCTCGATCTCGTTTTGCAACTCCCGATGAGCATCTACTTGCTTCAATCAAGCAGAACAACATCCAAGACGTTCTCTACGGACTTGCTCTTGGGGCTAATGTCAACATTACTGACCGCTCTCGTAACACACACGCCACCTTCCTTGCGCTTGCTGCCGCAGACCCTGCCTCTCCTGGATCAACCCCCGCCAGTATATCCGCCCGGTCCAATGCAAAGGCAATTCCTTTCCCCATTGCCGAACTGCTGGTTCAGAACGGCGCGGAGATTCCCCCGCAACCTCCCTCTATCCCTCTCACACCTGCCGCCCAGCTCTATCTGAGCCAGCGTGTTTCAAGGCCATCGGCCTTCAACACCCCTAGCCCCCCGGCCCCTGTCCCAGGAAAGGCTAGCATCAGTGATACGCTCGGCACACTTCCGACCATCCGTGGCTCCAGCCGAGACAGCTCTATCTCTTCAGGCGCAAACGCATCTAGCTCCGTGGAAAAAGACAAGCTATCCAAACGAGGAAGCGCTGGTGCTCGCTTCGCGGGGAAAGTGGCATCTCTTGGCATCGACCGAATTGAGCGGTAATGATCCTCTTTGCAAAAGTCAGCCCCTCGGTATTCCGATGCCTTCAGCCGTAATTCATAATTATACCCATTCTAATATGATCCGCATGACCATTTCCCTCTGACGACTTTGCTGTGTACGGTTTGGATTTTTGTTTCTATGATTCTAGGCGGTCCCTCGTCGTCTTGTCTGTTTGGTTCAGCTTAGAGCCGAGACTTTTTTCTTTCTTCTCTTTCCCTTTCAATTTCAAATTATTGCTTCCACTTGCTCTCCACGGGATGTTCCTATATGAATCTCTAGTTGCAAAGAGATGCGTGCCTCGCTTCATTTGCCTCTCTGGACCTTCTCCATTCACATTCTTTGAAGAATAATTGACCCCTTATTATTATTGACCTCTTAATTGTGAGAAAGTCTGCGCGCTGTATCAAATCTTCGGATATTGGTCTGTTCGCGCAGTTCTTCAAGGTTAAGCTTTTAGTCTATACCAAAGTATAATCGGACGGGAAAGCTCATGGCCTGTCTTGATTTTCCCGTTCGTTCCCCATGAACATACGTGCCTTTGTGGAGATTACAGGTCCAACGAATGTAATAATTACAGCTTCTAAATTGTCCATGTTTTTTCCAGATTTGAGTAGAGATTTTCATGCCCGTCGTACTGATAAATAGTATATGTTGAGTAATTACTACCTAGGTATATATCTGCTCTATGTTTCCAAAATTACCGTCTATACTTAGCTGGACCACGCCAAGAGCTTAATAAGTATTGGAGTCCAATTTCGACAATCTCGATTGCTTTCCTGATTCTCTATATCTATTACCACATTACCCGGACATTGTCCAAACCTTGCCCGGCGTTGGCCTGCAGGGTTCCATTGTTGTACATATCGCACCCTGCCACAAAACAGCAGGGTCGCTGAAGCTTGGAGAACATAATTATGCCGCTGCCTACTGGTGGCAATATTTTAGTCTCTTACTGGGTCATTTCCAGCTCCATTTCCCGGTGGGGACCTGGTCGACTGTGGCTTGATTTCAAGGACCAGGCGCCATGGGGCAGTAGCGCAGATCGATCGACTTGGCAAGGTGCGGTGGGACGAAAGAGTCGGTGATTAAACTTCACTTTTCCAAATCAGTACCGGAACGCAACTTTTGCAGTTTTCATTATCTGATTTTCACCTAAGACAATCCTTACATGAAGATCCACAGAAGAAATCTCATGCTGAACGAATTGCAACATCATTTTGCTTATTTGCCCAGCCCGGAAGGCACTAAGTCCAGCCGGGATACCGTACTATGTATGCATGGCGCAGATCCATAATGTGGCTGTTCTTTCCGTGTTGAGGTATGAAGCTAACAGCTTCGCTAGTACTATAATCGCCACCACAACAGCCACAGATCGGCCCCCAGGCCATCCTAGCGGGCCCCCCTCGGCCAGTAGATCTTGCCCGATGGAACGCCCAGCAACTACAGCACAGCTTTGTCTTTCCTTATCGAGGAATTGGGCTTGTTTATCCTAGTCACAAGGCCTTGCCCCCATGTCTATCAAAAGCAGATCATTTGTCGGATTGTCGGATACTGATTGGAATACCCATTCTCGTATGGCTAAGGTGGAGATAATATCCATTCACTTACGTTGCCTAACCCCAGACAAGAAAAGGCGTTTCTTCAAGTCGCGAATACCTACTCCAAGAGAACGGCCATCATCCTGGAAGACGGAGCCCTCAGGTCCGGCCATGCCTCTCACAGCCTACCGATAGAAGGAACCATCAGCGGCGTTCAAAGGACCCAATTGCACTAGCATTGGGACATGCAATTGACGTAGGAGAAGCTGCATTTTCCTGATCAAGGGGCTCGAAGACAATGGCGGGGGCGATGGTTGGATGTCGTCCGTCAGGAACGTGGAGAAACGGAGTGGAGAACCGGGCGGGGACCACAGCAGATGACGTCACATACCATAAGTGGCGCCTGAGGTTGTTAAGCAGCACGATAGTTCTCGAAGATGATAACCGCTAGCCATTCACATTGCGCAGATCGGCTGGGATTATTTGGTCCTTCTGAAACTGCTTGTATCCACTATGGATACCTGCTGCACACATTGCCCACTCGAACCGTTTTTGTGCATCGCAACTCCGTCCAGGGGGCGGCGCCATTGTACATGATCCAACGGATGATCCTCAGGTCGACTGATTCTGTGGCGTTGGGAAAGAATGGTTGCCTAAGTAGCTTCGTTTGTTGGATTTACTCCAAAAAGATTCCTGCAGGTGGTGGTTTCATGGGTGGACTTTAGGGATCAGCAGTCGTACGTTTGTAATTTCACGGGAATCCCCCCCTGGGACCCCTCTCGAAGAGAGGAGACACTGGCTTTCAAGTGGCAAACAGTAAATGAGTCACTTGAAGGAAAGGCCACCTGAATATGTTTGCTCGCATTCGTTTCGCGCCTTCCGCGCGTTGTATACCTCCAGGTCACATGACCGTGGATGCAGCTTCCGCTCTAGTTGAGACTTGAATGACGATTGTGTGTCAAAGAATATGCTCATAGATTTCGATAATCAGATAGGGTGGTTCTTTTCTTATTAGACCTGGTAGCTAAGAGCATAGTTTCACAGAGTAATTCCTACTGAACAACACTTGCGAACTGCTGGCGGAAAAAAAGTATTGTCCTATTGCGAGTACTCCGTACAATAATTACTCCATATTGTACATCATACACATATTGTGGCTTCGCATGTGATTGCCACCAACAGGAGTGGATTCTACGTCGGTGCAAAAGATAATTGCCAGTACTTGACTGTGCCTGTCGATCTGGCTGCATCAGTGGCTGGCGTTGATTGGCTGTGGAAGGTCCCAGTGACCAGCCAAGTGGGGCCGCCAAAGTCACAACTTCCACTCCATCCACACTCTCTCGCAACCTCAATCGTCGATGACATATTTTCAATTCCTAAAATCCGTGGCTGGCCCATTTGGGTCCGAAACAAAATCCGAGCCTTCCTCTTTCGTACAATGCATCCCATCCTCTCCATTGTTTTGTGGAGAAGAAATTGCCTGCAGGCATCGGCCGTTTCCCATCTCAAACTCTGCTTGTATACTGCAGAGGTCGATTTATAGCTCTGCTCCTGCAGCGGGTTCCCGTTCCCGACAGTATGGTCTGATCGTCTTCGTGCCTTGGGTCGCCCGGAACTCAAATGTCGCAACGTTTTGCACAATGTATGCGGTACATCTATAGCGGGTTGAGAGCCGTTCTTTGATACGCGATATGGCCCCAGTCGTCTGGTACCAACCTTATTCAGGCCAATTTATGGAACAGAGCCACAGTTGACTGGTGCTTTCAGTGCATTGCCAAAAGGCGAATCCCAGGGCCCCGTGGTCATTGGTGGGTTCATGATCGGGCCTAGTGGGAGTGGTGCTAAGTCCCGACTCCATTCCACCCATGCTTTTCCCCTTACGATCTCGGCGCTGCCTGCCGGGATACACAGCCCTGCCCTCGTATTGTCTTGATAGGCCACGTATCTGCTCGTTTGCTGTATGTGGGTCCTTGTTGTATTCCCAGAGGGCTAAATTGCCCTGGCATTTTGGTACCCATGCGTCCCCGGTTCTGGTAGTACTACTACATATCAATTCCTGGCCTTTCCCTTTCCTCCCCTTTCCAACCCTTTCTCAATAATCTATTTCTTTTTTTTGTTTGGGGTTTCCATTCTGTCTCCACTCCTCCACTCCTCCACACCATTCCCACCATTCGATACCCGCACTAACCCGTTGTTGACAGTGGCGACTGGCTGTGCACACACCACTGCCACGCCTGGGGCTTTCAACTTGTAGTAAATCCACACAATCGCTCGCAAGGGACCTTCTTGTGCGGATCCTCCCCTAACCACTAGGCCGTGGATACTTCCAGACCCGTTTTTTATTTTTTATTCCAGGTCTTTATTTCTGCGTGAAAATAACCCGCTTTGACCAATTCACCACAGGGCTGAAGGGCCATTTAACAAATCCTTGTTCCTTGTTCTATGACTCTCGTTGACGGCAGTTGGAACCCGAAAATTTCTCAGCCTATCTAGCCTCGATTGCACAATCGGGAGGCACGGCCTCTCCTCTACAAGTGTCTGTTCCGAAGGATCCTGGCTCTGGACCCATCTCCACTGCATGACAAGCATATCTCACTCCTTAAAAGGTGAAAAGATCTTCGTCTGAACGGGAGAAAGTCTAGTCACTTTAGATCCAAATTTGGAAGTCTGTGCAAAACCCTTCCACCGGCCACCGAACCCTCCACGTTGCCTCTCTGTCCCTTTCTTTCCTTCCTTCCTTCCTTCCTTTTTTTTATTTTTATTTTTATTTTTTTGAAAAACCCCCATTACTCGGCAATTAGTATTCGACGCGCATAACTCAAGTGACAGACCCACTCGGTTTATTCTTGAACTTCCCCGAACAAACCAGCGGGTGGATTCTCCAATCGGTTGCCTCCGTGCTGAATACATACAATCCTGAGCCACCACTCCGGGGGCTTGAGGCTATCTTTTCACCTGTCGTAAGTCTCATCAGCCACACTCGTGCTCGAGGAGTCCTAAGTGGGCATCCAAGTCCGACATCCGCCACTTCTTGTAAGCTCACGCGTCTTATCTCTCAAGCCACAGCTTAACCCCTCTCGGCCTTTCTTCGCTGGGGATCCATTTGGCTCCTCAGAGCCAATTGCAGTGCTCTTGCCCCTCGGTTCCTCCTCTCGTGCAATTTCTCTCTGGCGGCATAGACCTGAGTAACTTACTTCGGGATTCTTTCTGTCCAATAATTGGCCTGGGCCTAATTTCCCTCAAACCTCAAAAGTATGTTCAGTTTGATATATTCATTTGAGCCCTTATAGTGTGTGCAATGCCTCTCCCCTGGCCCTCCCAGCCCTACAAACCAAAACCCTCCTTCCTATTGGCGGATCCAGTTCCAGCACCCCTACCAGCAAAAGGCTCGACAACTCTGGGGCCGTTTGTGGCCTACCCATCTATTATTTGGGACCAACAGCCTACCTTAATGTTTGCACCTCAGACTTGCCCCTTCATTTTGATGATCTCTACCTTTTTGTGAAGAGAAACCCAAAGCTGAACCCAGTACCCCCACTCAACACCCCAAACACCCTCTCGACACCCTTCCTGCTTTCCCTGTTTACACATCTCTGCCCCAACCAGCTCCTGCTTTTAATATTTGATTGGCCACATGGCGACTTTTCTTTCCGACCTGCGGACTGTCTAGCCCTGCTTAAGTGCGGGCGATGCATCCCAACTCCCCCCATAAGTTTTTTTTAGTTTTTTTAGTTTTTTTTTTTTTCCCTTTCCCCTTCCCACCGCTTGGCATCAATCAGCCGACAGCCATCCTTTCATTTCCCCATTTCATACTTCTTTGAATTTACTTTGCATTTACCTGGTGTCTCTTATTGGGCATTCTAGCGCGTCTTGATGATCTACACTGGCTGTGCTGTTTCGCCACATGCTACTTCGGATGCTCGCTCTCGTTATTTCTTGACCCGCCATTGACCCTTGTTCTTAGGTATATATCACTCCAGGGCTTGTTACACCATATTGTCCGCCCAATATTCTACATTCCAATTGTTTGGGAACAATTTGTTATAGTTTTGGATCAAGGATAGCGTCGGCAATATTTACAGGGAACACAGATCCAAGTGATCTCACCCTTTGACGGCTCTGGGCAGAAAGAGGTTTGTTACAACTCAATTATCAATCGCTTGTGTACTAGGGCCATCCAGATCCTAGCTCAACTTGCAGGGGAAAGCAGTTGTGGATTCAACTTTTTTGTCCTCGTCAGCACACGACCGGGGCCCCATGGGTGATGTTCATTTACCTGACAATGTCAATCCACTCCCAGGGGCAGAAGAGACAAATCCAAAGCCGGACCCTCCTGCTCCCCAGCCTCCACCAGGAAATGGTAAGTCTAAATACAAAATCAAACCTCCCAGTAGTCAAGCGTGAACAACGAATACCCAGAAACAAGGACAACTCGACTGATTCGCCACTTGTTGTAGGTCCTGACACAGCTGGTCACTCGCGACCAGTGCCAGTCAATCAGAACCAGGTGACAGGATATACAACGCATGGAATATATGGGCCCTCCTCTCCCTTGAATATGAACAACATGGCCTATTCGCTACCAAGACCTCCACCGAATACGTCTCCGTTCGAGCCCCATATGATGCATCAATACGCCTCAGCCCAGCACGCGCAAGGAATGGTTTATCCCATGCAGTCAATGGGTCATTATCCAGGACCGGCTCATGGTGGAGGAGTGCCGTATGGTATTCCGTATGCGCCGGCCTATGGGCATTATCCGACCCATCAGCACCCTGGAGCATTGCAGCATGGCCCAAGCCCCTATTATGGCGGACATCCTCCAATGCAGAATATGGGTCATGGGCCTCCCATATATCCGGGCAGCTATTATTCACATACGTACCCCGGGACAGGGACATACGGGGCCCATCCTCGAGCAGGGCATATTCCCACGCAGAGTCGATCGCATACGCGTCCAGGATCAAGTGGATATTCTCAAAGCAAGACGAGCGTCCCAAAGAAGGTACCGAAGCGACAGGCGGAAGTCGAGTATGATGTGGTGAAGACGATTGTGGATGGCTCAAACCCCTCAAGATTAGCCCAAGAGCTGTCTTATGCAATTGGTCAGTTGATTGATTACCTCTTTTTTTTTTATTGGCGCCCTTCCATGATTAGTTGAATGAATTGTAATAATTCGGATGACTAACTGGCTCTACACAATACAGATCTTGCATCTACTACCCCTTCGACTTCGACTCCTAGTACACCGCGAGGCCCTCCAAGGAAACCAAAACAGTCTGGACATGCACTTTGGGTCGGGAATCTTCCACCGGGAGCGAACGTGATGGATCTCAAGGACCATTTCTCTCAGGATGCGATGAGGGACATTGAAAGCGTATTTTTGATTTCGAAGAGCAATTGTGCATTTGTGAATTACAAGTCGGCGGCGGCTTGTGCCGCAGCGCTGGCGAGATTTCATGATTCTCGCTTTCAGGGAGTACGGCTTGTATGTCGACTGCGCAAGGGGTTTACGGTTCCTGGGTCAGGGTCTACGATGGCAGCAGCAGCAGCGCGACAACGAGGAGAAGAGACGAACGAACTACTTGATGAGGAACCTGGTGCAGCAGAGACAACGACTTCCACGCCAGAGGAAGAGGGTCGACATTCTTTGGATCGGTATTTCATCGTCAAAAGTTTAACAGTTGAAGATTTGGAACTCAGCAAGAAGAGTGGTATTTGGGCAACACAGAGTCACAACGAAGTGAATCTGAACCATGCCTTTGAGGTAAGTGGCTCGTTCTCCTGGCAAGCATTGTTTTTTCTATCAAAATCTTACAAAACTACTACAGACAGCGGACCATGTATACCTGATATTCTCTGCCAATAAGTCGGGAGAATACTTTGGATATGCGCGGATGCTGTCCCCAATCACCGACGATGAAGGCCTCGCACTAGAACTCCCTCCCCGGTTCGAACCCACACCCACCCTTGGCGGCAACGATGACCTAGATATGACCCTCACGACCGCGACCGCGACCGCTCCACCGGGCCGCATCATCGACGATTCCGCACGTGGAACGATCTTTTGGGAGGTTGAATCCTCAGAAGATGAGGATGACGATGTTCGCAGCGAGAAGAGCGTGGAAGGCCCGACCGAAGACGTTGAGACGGAAGCCCAGTCATTTGGCAAGCCATTCAGAATCGAGTGGCAGTCGACAGAAAGGGTGCTCTTCCATCGCACCCGTGGACTCCGTAATCCATGGAACGCCAACCGCGAGGTGAAGATTGCTCGCGATGGCACCGAAATCGAGCCAACCGTCGGTCGCAAACTGATCCAGCTGTTCCACCAAGGTTGATGTGCTGGTTGAAGCCATTAAGGTTCTACCTCTCGACACTTGACTGTTCTATGTGGGACAAGGGGGACTCCATACCTGTATTTCAGTGGTCGCGTGCCTGGGCGGGGATGAAACCCTTCCCTCCTTCCGGCGGCGGGAATGCTGCAGGGTCAAGCCCCTGCAGCCCAGATCATTGTGGGATGGTAGGCCCTGGGTGGAACGAGTTTACGACATGGCT
>KZ118992.1:64489-75634 GCA_002153405.1 Mycosphaerella populi pn0402 | reverse complement strand
GACGCCGGTGTACTTTATTTTCACGAGGACTTCATCGGGGCCAGGTTTGGGGACGGGGATTTCTTTGTAGATTGGTGGTCCGCCCTTCTGCTCGATTACTTGCGCCCACTGCTTCTCGGGGATGGAGGGAGCCATGGTGATGGAGATAAATGGAGGATGAACCTCGGGAGTGTTTGTGGATGAGTTTGGAAGATGGAGGTGAGGTGAAAGAATTGGAGTTTGGGGGGGGAGGGAAAACTAAGTGTAATTACTACCTCGTGCCAGGGAAGCGAACTATAAAAGGGAGCTGGCAAGAGTTTCTGTGGGATGGTGCCACTCTACCAAGATCTATGATGGCAACTCCCGGCAGGCTAGCGCGACAATAGGCCTTCTGGCTCAGGAGATTTTACACGTAGTCGGTAGAAGTCAGGCCATTTTTCTTCGCTTCATATCATCTTTGATCCGGCGTATTGGACGATTCCTGATCTTGGTGGCATGATGCTGTTTGTCGTCCGTTTCTGGTACCGACTTCTTTCTTCACCCCTTCTATTATTTAGAGCATGGATTCTGTATCTTTTAACACCAGAGTAATTTTGGTGCCACTGAGGCAATGATGAGGCAATTGCAAGCGACCCCTCACGCCAAATCCCAGTACAAGCTGACAGGCTGCAGCTCGAAGACACACCGGCCGAGTGTAGTTCTCCAAGTGAGGTTAGACCCTGGATCCGGGAGCGGGGATTCGATGTTTCACAGGGAATCTCAGGGACTGAAATCGCCACAGCATAGGGCGTTGCTCCCCTTGTGTCAACGGATGGAATGGTGATGAGGTTGAAGCGGAATGGAGGACGTCATCATTGGTTCTTCCCCGCGCTCTGGGACTGGCATCTGCGCGAGTCGAACTACGGGCCACGAATGCAGGGAAGTGAAGGACGCTGTTGGAGAAGCAGAGGAGCCTTGGTCTAAGTATATGTTGAGGTTGAATGGTCCACTGCTTGTTTCTCTAGGTACTTACTTGCGAACCTTGGTGGAATCGCGCCCAGTGTTCCATCTACACCCCACATCCGATCAACCTACTTTATTGAGACGATTCCAAGGTTAGAAAAAAGCAGGTGTCTTTATCGAGGGCGCCTTCAATAGCCCTGACCACCTAGCGATGACGGGAATGGGTAGAGTATGCCCAGGTGGTCCCAGGTGGTCACTCTACGAAGCTGGTTGGTTGACCGTGTCTACATATGCCAGACATATCCACATCATCGGTGCCCTCAATTTCGTCTTTCCGCATGAGCGGTTCAGCGGACTTCCAAAACGCAAATCTTGTTCAGCTATTAGATGCGGGCTTTAAGAATCAATAGGGGGTGGGGGGGGAAAGGACCGCAGCCAACAAGGACGTTGAAATGCGATGGTCGTGCTAGACTAAGGTGCTAGACTAAGGACGGCACGGTCGTGCACGGCGCTCCGGGAATGGAGGCTTCAACAATAGCTTATGCAAGAGCAATGTAAACGAGAGACCGGGCTAGTTAAATGTTCGTCCTAGCTGGACTCTTTGTTCCACAGCCCAGCTCCATTCAGACGACCTATCGCTGTGGCGCACTCTTTCGATCCCCTGGGCGTCAGCAGTCTGGATCTCCGCCCCATGGCAGCATGACCACTAGCAGCAGGTCGCACGGCTCCAAGTCAGAGATCCTACAGGCGAGATTGTTCTGGTCCGCACAAGTTACACTATGAAGAGACAACGGCCGGAACTGTTGAAAACAGCGGTTATCGAGCTGCGGCCAAGGGTTGTGAGTGGTCACCTCCGGGATGGAGAACCCGCGATCGGCCTCGATAAAATCTTCGAAGCATCGGAACTGCGCCTTTGGGGCGATGCACAGATCCAGAATTCAGTCGGTTCATGCGGATGACTGTGTTGCTTCTCTTGATGATATCTTCCACTCGAAAGGTTCAGAACATGACTATATAGTCCCAGATAATCCCCCCTACCTGGCGATCCATAGTTCTCCTCCTCGGCGTTAAGTATGGATCATCCGACTTGGCCCTCGCCAGGGCCTCGTGGAAGTGATCCAAGGTTCTAGCGATAGATAGAAAATAAAAATCGAGCACCGTAGGAACGGCAAAACTCCTCTCATCAACTTCAAGGTAAATAGAAAAAAACCCAGCTCGAGAGGAAAAGGCGAAAACAAAACATAGGCAATTGAGCGCCATCGCGGACGAAACCTGGAAAGACCACAAGAGCCAAATCCTAAACCGTCGGCTCCCTTTTGCCCTCTCAACTCCCTTTTCGTCCCTTTCCCTCTACTCTCTCTCTCTCTCGCCTTCAAGGGTCTCCATCCCAACCCCATCCACGTCGACGCCGATCATCGTCACCTTCAAACCTCCTCGCCTAGTCCGCGCATTCTCTGCTTAGGGTCTCTCCGCGGCCACAAAGATCCCTCCTTCCTGCACCCTCCCACCTCCAAACGAACCCATCTTCCCACTCGGTAAATCCATCCTCCTCCATCTTCTTTCTTATCTTCCTGCATCCCCCCATCACAATTCTACTGCGTTTCCAACTTTTCTCTTCTCGTTGCAGCCACGCTGACGTCGCGTTCGCGCTTGATCTCCAGGACTTCCCCCCCCCCTTGACATCTGTCCATGAGCTCCCGTGCCAGTGTCTAATCTACCTTTCCACTCAATCCAATTCATCGCGTTCTATCGTTTTTCAGAGGGATTAGCCTCCGCCGCGCTTGTCCGGCGCCGGGGACGCGGCCACCATGACCGGCGCTCCGCCTTACAACGCCCAGTCCCCGACTCAGCAGCAGGGCTTACCTTCCTACGAGTCCCCGACCAAGAGCCGTCAGTACTACCCCAACGGGCCCAACGGGGAACAACCCTCGCAGCAGCAGTATTCGCAGCACCCACCCCAGACTCCGCCGGCCTACCCTCCATCGTCCATCGCGCGAAGCCCTCGTTTTTCACACGCGTCCCCTTCCATGTCGGGTCAGCTTCCACCACCGCCCTTGAACGGCGCTGCGCCACCTCCACCGGCCTCGAGTTCGCAATATCAGGGCCACTCTACAACAGGGAACTCTCAGCTGCCCTTCCCGCGTCCCTTCTCCAGCTCTGTAGGACCAGGTAACGGTGCTCCGCCTTATGGCCCTTCCACCCCCCATGGACACCACTCGAGCCACCCTGACGGGCATTCGCATTCACCCACTCGTGAGTCGGAGTCGCCTTATCGGGTGAGAGAGAATGGCCCTGGATTCGCAAACTCGATATCACGAGAGCCAAGGCCTGCATCCCCGCCTCGGGAATCGGTACGTACTGAATAAAAGCATCATCACTCCTGCCCTCCTCCACTGTCCACTCTAACTGGAACCTGATATCTAGAAACCCGCTCGAGCTGCCGACCCGATGTCCTTCGCCAGCATCTTATCTGGACCTACAGAAGACCAGCCTGCCCGAAAGCCGTCTCCTCTTCCTTCGCATCCCTCTACACCGGCAATGCACGCACCACCGCCTATTGACCACCGCCATGCCGAGACCACTCCTGTCCAAGGAACCTTCTATCCTAAGATCAAGGGACAAACCCCGGATCGGAATGGATATGGTGGTTTGAAAGACATTGCAACGTCAAATGGAATTCGACCAGGGCATGAACAAGCCGCCCCACCGCCTCGACCTAAGCCTCTCCCTCCTGGCGTTGACGTGGAGCAAATCCACCTTGCCATGGCCGAGATTGACAATGCCGATAAGAGTGATGTGGAGAGCCCCGATTTTGGCTATGGGCTACAGCGATATCACGAGAAATTCCAGAAGCGTGCTCAAGATACCCAGCACGAGGAAGGAATTCGTCGCAAGAGACGTCGCCATAACTTCCTGGCTGACCTTGCTCGAAGTTTCGAAAAAGAATATCTATTTGGCATGGAGCGACACCGCACTAGTAATGAAGGCGAAGTGATTGCAGAGGTCCAACAAAAGGAAATCTACGATGAAAAGGAGCGCAAGAAGGACATGCAGCGCAAGCGTCGCCGAGAGAACACCGTGCGCCAGGAGATGGCCAAGAAGGCCGAAGCTGAACGGAAAGCCGACAATGCGCAAGACTCCGCGGAACGCGCCAAGTTCCTTCGTGAAGCAGAACGCGCTCAAAAGAAGATCCGGTCAACGAAGCGAGCTCTGGAAGGCGGAGATCCCCAGGACGAACTTGGCGAAGTTACCCCTCTGGCACCCAATCTTGAAGGTGGCACCACCAGCCAGTTCCACATTGCTCGGTCGTCTCCTTCACGGCGTCGCTCTGGACGTGCTGGGCCTGCCACCCGCCCGAAGAAGTCCAAGGAGCAGAAGCAGGCTGAGAAGGATGCTGCGGAGGCTGCTTGGGCGGATGGTTTGCCTGATGACCATTACATACCCCGTGACTCTAAACGCGGTGCTCGCTCCAAGGAGGGCAGCCCGTTGCCCGTACAGCATGACACCAAAGGCTACAATCAGATCTATGAGCAGATTTGGCGTGATATTGCTCGCAAAGATATTCCAAAGGTCTACCGTTTGAAGACCACTTCAATGTCCACCCGCCAAGAGAACCTACGCAAGACAGCCCAGCTGGCTAGTAAGCAGTCTCGCAAATGGCAGGAGCGGACTAACAAGAGCACCAAGGACACCCAAGCGCGTGCCAAACGTACCATGCGTGAGATGATGTCTTTCTGGAAACGCAACGAGCGTGAGGAACGTGACCTGCGCCGTTTGGCAGAGAAGCAAGAGCTTGAGTCGGCTAAGAAGGCTGAGGCGGAGCGTGAAGCGAATCGTCAGAAACGCAAGCTTAATTTCCTTATCTCCCAGACTGAGCTGTACTCTCACTTCATCGGTCGCAAGATCAAAACTGCGGAAGCTGAAGCTTCAGGAGATGGCACGGTTGGCGGCAGCAGTGAAACCGTCAGGCCTGGCGATCCTAATGCGCATACAGTTAACCTTCCCAACAGTGTGGCTGATCCAAATACTAAAGTCACCAATTTTGAAGATCTGGACTTTGATGCGGATGATGAAACTGCCTTGCAGCAAGCTGCTATGGCCAATGCTCAAAATGCTGTGCAACAGGCACAAGACCGTGCTCGTGCGTTTAACAATGAGGGTGAGGATCAGATGGCCGCTTTTGATGAAGGAGAGATGAACTTCCAGAACCCCACTAGTCTGGGTGACATTGAGATCTCTCAACCTACCATGTTGACGGCTACTTTGAAGGAGTACCAGCTCAAGGGTCTCAACTGGTTGGTGAACTTGTATGAACAAGGTATCAACGGTATCTTGGCAGATGANNNTGGGTCTCGGTAAAACAATCCAGTCGATCTCAGTGATGGCTTATCTGGCCGAGTTCCATAACATCTGGGGACCATTTCTTGTCATTGCACCTGCTTCAACCCTGCACAATTGGCAACAAGAAATTGCCAAGTTCGTTCCTAACCTGAAAGTCCTACCTTACTGGGGTAATGCAAAGGATCGAAAGGTTCTCCGCAAGTTCTGGGATCGTAAGCACATCACATACAGTCGTGACTCTGAATTCCACGTTCTGGTTACCTCCTACCAACTTGTCGTTCTTGATGCCCAGTACTTCCAAAAGGTGAAATGGCTCTTGACGAAGCCCAAGCCATCAAGTCTTCTCAGAGTTCTCGGTGGAAGAACCTGCTTGGCTTCTCTTGCCGAAATCGTCTCCTATTGACTGGTACACCCATCCAGAACAACATGCAAGAGTTATGGGCCCTGCTCCATTTCATCATGCCAACGCTATTCGATTCCCACGACGAATTTAGCGAGTGGTTCTCAAAGGACATTGAATCCCATGCCCAGAGTAACACAAAACTCAACGAGGATCAACTTAGACGTCTGCATATGATCTTGAAACCATTCATGCTTCGTCGTGTGAAGAAGAATGTGCAACAAGAGCTGGGTGACAAGGTCGAGAAGGACATATTCTGTGACTTGACCTACCGCCAGCGTGCGCTATACGCTAATTTGCGCAACCGCGTCAGCATTATTGATCTTATTGAAAAGGCCGCCATTGGTGACGACACTGATAGCACCACCTTGATGAACCTTGTCATGCAATTCCGAAAGGTCTGCAACCACCCCGATCTTTTCGAGCGTGCGGATACCAAGTCTCCTTTCTTGGCTGGATCATTCGCGGAGTGCGCCTCCTTCGTCCGCGAAGGCTCATTTGTCGATGTTCGTTATTCTACGAAGAACTTGATCGACTACGAGTTGCCCCGCTTGCTGTGCAGCTCGGAAGGCCTTGTTGACACGCCAGGCCCCGGAAACGAGCTTGCCGGATTCCGGAACAAATACCTGTCTAATTTAATGAACGTTTGGTCTCCCGATAATATCCAGCAGAGTTCACATGAGGATGGTGCATTTTCGTTTCTACGATTCGTGGATACATCTGCAAGCGAGGCCAGCGAAAGTGCCCGCTTGGGTGTTTTTGAGCGCGCACAGCGCCGCCGTGGTCAAGTGGACCGTCTTTCGCGTCTCAATGCCATCTATGACGATAAGGAGAACACATCATTCACCAACTCTGTCTCCCCGCAGTCTATGCTTAACATTGTGCAACGAAATAATCGTCATGCTCTGCATGCAATCACACCCGAGGGCCACATGCGCAACTTGATGAATGTCTCTCGCTCAACGTTCGAGGGAGAAGGTCTTCACCTCATCGAGCCTTGTGCTGTTCCTGCGGCTTCAGCTCCACCCATTGTGCTCTCTTCGTCTGGCCAGGCATCTCAACGAGAGACGCAGAAGACCTTGTTTAATCGCACTGTCCGAGATGCTCTGTTCAGGACTCCTACGAGACAAGTCGAGGAACAGATTCTCGAGAAGAAGCTTGATCCCACCCCCTACTCGCATCCACCAATGCTACCGGCACCTCTCTCGCTGCGTTCACGCTACACCCACATCGAGGTTCCCTCAATGCGCCGGTTTGTTACAGACTCTGGCAAGCTGGCCAAGCTGGACGAGCTGTTGCGGGAGCTCAAGGCGGGCGATCATCGTGTTCTTCTCTACTTCCAAATGACCCGTATGATCGATTTGATGGAAGAGTATTTGACCTACCGCAACTACAAGTATTGCCGACTCGACGGAAGCACCAAGCTGGAGGACCGTCGCGACACTGTCGCCGATTTCCAGCAGAACAATGAGATTTTCGTCTTCCTGCTCTCCACTCGTGCGGGTGGTCTGGGTATCAACTTGACGGCTGCCGACACTGTTATCTTCTACGATTCTGATTGGAACCCGACCATTGATTCACAAGCCATGGATCGTGCTCATCGTCTCGGTCAAACCCGACAGGTCACTGTATATCGACTTATCACCCGCGGTACTATTGAAGAGCGTATTCGTAAGCGTGCCTTGCAAAAGGAGGAAGTCCAACGTGTCGTCATCACTGGTGGCGGTGCTGGAGGTGTGGACTTCAACACTCGTCCTCGCGACAACCGCACTAAGGCTTGCGGATGACGACGAGGCCGAACTCATTGAGCAAAAAGAAAAGGAGGCTCTTGAGCGGGGCGAAGCCCAGAACGCTGCCAAGATGACCAAGAAGGCAGCAGCTCAAAAGCGGAAGCGTGATCTCACGCTGGATGACATGTATCATGAAGGTGAGCAAACTCTACTCTCAACACCATTAGCGAAAGCTAACCATTAACTCTCCTCTAGGCGAGGGCAACTTCGACGACCAAAGCGCGAAGCCTTCCGGCGCCGCTACTCCATTATCCGATAATATTGAGCCGTCATCATCAGGTCCCGCGATCAAGGGCAGCGGTGGTCGTGGCCGTGGCCGTGGCGGCAAAGGAACTTCAAAGCGCGCTAAAACGATGAACGAACGCCTCCGCTTAATAGATGGCGATGGCGGTCTCAGTTAATCCATGAGGGAGGATGTTTTAAATATTGCAGTTGGGCAATGGCGTTAGTTATGCAGCTACTGTTGGTTCTTTTTATCTTTTATCTTTATCTTTTTATCTTTTTTTTTTTTTTTTTGCACCTTTGGAATTTTCCGTTCTTCACACCTTTTTATTTTCTCTACTATCTCCTTCTCACTTGGCCGACTTTGTCTGTACTGGTCTGCTATGTATTACCATACCACCTTGATCACCCACCAACCAGCCTTGATGTCTTTGGTGGTGGTAAAATTCAGCTTGTTTCTTATTTGTTTTGTTCTTATTTGGAGAGTTTGTTTCTCACAAGGTGCTGTGTGGCTTCCAGCTTTCTCGATGTATGCATGCCTGGCGGGGAAAGAAAAGATGTCGCGATAGACCCTAGTTATTCATATTTCTGCCTGTGCACTTGGGAATCATATGTTCTTTATATCTGCAATTCATCCTGCTTCGCCCAACGACCTTGAATCCCACCACGTAAGATGATATCTCCCGCTGCCGCGCTCAGAGCTGATAGGTACAGCTTACAGCTTACAAGCAGATGCACTTTGATGACTACCCACCAATAAGCACCCGCGCCAGTGGCCCACCACCCAGCTGTAAACACCCTCCAACCAGCCAGCCCGATTGCCCTTAGGTTGCCTAAGATTGGGCCCCGCTACTGCAACGCCGCGCCGCTCCCCGGGTTCAATATGCGGTGAGCACATGGCCCCTTTGTGCTGGTCACTCAAGCCTCACGCTCTCAGCTCTACTGTATGGGAATGATCGCTTCCGCTTCTGCCCGGGTTGGGCTGCGTGCAGCGTGCTGACGGCGGTACGTATCCCCTGTCGCGGGATCGAGGGGCTATCCTGCACCGCCTTTTCAGCTCCGACAGGGGTTCGAGCATGCGAACAAATTGAGCTTGGGTTTCGGTTCCAGGCTGGGGAATTCCGGTTGGTTGGTTGGTTGGTTTGGGTTGTTGTTGGTTGGGAATAATTGGTCGTGTAATGGGCTGCCTGGAGGAGGCTTTGTATAAAAGCTGGGCTTGGAGCGCTGGTTTTGGGGTGTCGGGAAAGGGTAATTAATTGTTCAAGTCTTATCTCTCCCTTCTAAAATATTCTATTCTATTCATTAATGCACAATATGCATTCTATTGTCTGTGTGCCTGTCGCTGAGGTGGACTATTTGCACGCTGAGAGGAGCAGTGGGTCTTTTTGCAAGATCGCTGGTCATGACTTGTAAGATTGCACTTTTTCTGGAGTTCTCGCTTCTCGATGCTGATGTGATATGTCAGTCCGAGATCTTCAGAAACAAGTGTGAGCAAGAATCTGTGTTTATGTCGCTTCTTCCGAGGCTAATGGACTTGTAGTCTGAGACTGGGTGGACGGGGAGTGGACTCAGCTGCGGGGGTGTGAGATTTTATGATACTCAGATTTGATGTCACATTAGTTATGGTAAATCTCGTTTGGATCGTTAGTAGGGAGATTGGGGTCACTTATTTGCATTCACGGAGTATCTATGGAGAAAATTTGATCTGGCTCGCGCTTATAGCGGTCGCCCTTGGAGCAATCATGAGTACATACATACCCTTTCATTTGTTTTTGAACGTACGAACTTATTTGTTTTTGAACATACGAGTGCACCTTCCTTAGTAAAATACTTCGTATGGATAAACGAATGACTCCCAATACCTCTCCTATCTACGGAGACGTACCCAATTACCTGGGAGTTTCTCCAGAGAATACCCTGCTCAATTCTCAGGACCCAAGCCAATCCAGCGAATCTTAAGAGAGCCACTGATGGCATTATCTTCGGAATTTCAATATTGATAATGCGCACAGCCGGATCTTCTGTGCATTCCGCGAGATAAACCAAAGAGTGTGCGATTCACCGAGAGTCTAGCATGGATCCAAAGTAATGTTAGAAACTGAAAATGCCATACTCTCAAAAATCCCAAGGAGCGAGAAGGTTGGTATACACACAGGAACTATCAATCGCAGTGGTGCAGAAAGCTAAAGATTCCATGGGCAGAGTACATGCTACATTATATGTATTTGAAAATACACAGGAAGATAAAACCCCGGCGGGTCGTGGAAGGGAAGATCTTTGTGAACGTCCAAATACAATTTCAAGGGCATGTAAAGTGGTACCTAGGTGTTGACAGACTAGACTGATAGCTTGAATATCTCCATTCCCCAGAGTAGGAATCAATTGTGAATAATCTTGGCACACATGGATTGCATAAGGTTTTAAGTTTGACCTGTATTGCAAACTTAAGCAACCACATTTCCTTCTTCCAAAGTACCTTTATGACCAAAGTGTCTTCTCAACCTGATGGTCAAATTGACGAAGGGGTTGTGCTTGGCCATGTTGTAGCAAACATCATCTTCGTCATAATCATCATAAGCATAAAGACAAGCCTCTCCTTCCGGGTCCATCGGATTCACGACCTTGAGCTTCCACCCACGACTCTGCATCTTATCTCTGGTACTCAAGCTTATCATATCCACATAGACTTCCACGACAATTTCTTGGAGTGAAGTGATTGCACTGAAGTGGGTAGCAACCAGCTCTAGTGCCCTCTCGCAGATTGCAGGATTGTTGAGTGTGTCCAGCTTCAGACTATCCTCAAAGGCGTATAAAGTTTGAGCGGCCAGTGTGAAGGATTTGAGATCGTGGCAGTGCGACAGAATCGTTTCTAAGATATGTTGGTCTTCACATCCTATGGCGATGCCTTCGAGGTCATCGAGAGCACAAAGTCTAGGAAAATCGGTTCGGATAGACCGAATGCGAGATGCGTTCATCGAACCAATGCCCTCAAGAAACTGAGGTACAAGTTTGGACTGCCATTTGATGGGGCTTAATCCGCGGGGTGGTGTGGCCAGGTCGAAAAGGTTATTTTCATAGAGAAACGGGCTGGCTTCACGAAGGATTGTCTTGTTCGTGCACAGAAAATTGAGCCCAAGCTCCTGATCTCCTCTGAAGGGATTGATGTGATCTCGACGCACCAAGAGATATTTGTATATCTCATTACGCAGCTCAGCAGGAAGACTCAAGAAACGTGGTGCCATCTTTCAATCTTTGCTTTGACAGATGTTCGATGGAAAATGTAGATGATGTGGGTGGATGTAAAGTGAAAGTTCACGTCGGTCAGATGAGGGACTCAAATACAAAGCTGTATGAACAGAAGTTTCGGCGGTGTCTGGGGCACCTACAAGAGAATAACTCCACCTTACTAGGTCACCAGTCACCCTTTCCATAGCGTAGGTAATCTTCTTCTTCTTCTTCTTCTTCTTCTTT
>KZ118992.1:43884-64452 GCA_002153405.1 Mycosphaerella populi pn0402 | reverse complement strand
CTTCTTCTTCTTCTTCTTCTTCTTCTTTACGCTTTACTCTCTCTCTCTCTCTTGCTAATGTGATATTCGCTCCCTAGCTTTATCTTTCCGTTTCCAAATTTACCTCTTCATTTGTTCTGATAATAAAACGGTGTGAGCTGCCATATACTTACAGCCTCGAGTATAAACCCCTAAGCTGTGAACTGTCGCTAGAAAGTCCTCGAACAAGCTGGCATTTGTTGAACTGCGGAGAATACGAGAAAACACGATACCACATTAGGTATAAGCAGGGAGAATATGATAACATTCGTCGCCACGAAGCTGTGACACTTGAACTGGGGCAACACTGGATGTTGACTAGCCGGTTCTTCCAAATTTTATTCGTTTAGCACAGCCAGACTCGTCAATATAGAATAGGTGGTATAACTCAAATTCTGAGATATTGCGAAGATATTATTCCCATCAATCTTCATTTTGCTTGCCTCTTGGCCCTCTGTCGAACAGACTTTTGTAAACCAATCTTTGAATTTCAAAGTCCTTGAAGTTGTTATGCGTAGGTTTGGTGGATTCTGTCCATAATATTACTATTGCACAAGTATACTATATCTGGAGAAGATCCGAACATGAAGCCGAAATCAATTTAATCAAATATGGAAGATGAACAGAAGGGGAACGGCAAGAAGAAGGAGAAGAAGAAGAAGAAGAAGAACTACGCTACTAAACGCCAGCTGGTGGTCTACTTACGAACGCGATACGGAGTACACGAGGCGGAGATATCCTTGTAGGTGACTAAGGACCCGTCAACACTATTCTATACGGGACCAGATATCCACTATAGGCGCATTTAGTGGGTGTAATTGTGAGGCCAGGGTCTTCGATATTTTGCGGAGTGCGGAAAGCATAAATAAGCCCACGAGCCAGGGGTACGGAGTGCAAGTAGTTGATTTTGCTAAGCCAATTTTTTATTCCCAATGAGTAGCCGCTATTTTGAGTATCATGGCAAATTCGTTAATAAACCGATAGGGTATATACCGTGAGTTTCCTTCGATCGGAGAGAAGTGAGGCCGCTTTGGTGGCGAGATTTGCGCAGTGGCAGGTCTCGAGCCGTATATCCGGCGTGGAAAAGGCAGTTCTGGCCGCATGTGCCCGGCTATCGCGGTCCGCGGGTGGCTTAGCCGGCGTGAGAGCAAATCCCGTTGATTTCTTGCGGGGGCCTGGGATACAAGGGCCTGTGATACCTGCCCGGAGTACAATGAACACATTAGAATATTCTTTTCCCCGCATTTATCATATTCTTCTCCATTCCACCTTCTGCAGCCGCTAAGCGAGTACGCAGAAGCGAGGCACATCCTCGGCATCTGATCCGCGCTGTAGCCCAATATGGAAACAAACCCCGGTGTGGGCCTGGCCCACCAATCAGTGGGTGGCATTTGTCAGACGAGTCGATTCAGTTTTTAGATCCCCGCTCACCGAGTTTCGCTCCCCCCGTATAACAACCTCTCCCTCCCTGGGTCCCTTTCCAACCTCTCTGTTTCCGCCAATTGTTCACCATGGAGGCTATGCTACAACAGTCCCGGGCCATGTGCCCCTTCCTGAAGCGTACTGCGCCCGCCACCTTGCGCACGCTGTCTACCGCTACCCGCCCCAGCACCGGCGGAGGTACTATGTCCAATCTTCAGGTCCTGGCCCGCCGCTGCCCTGTCATGAGCAAGGCCCTGGCTGTTCAGAGTTCCCGCATGAATGGTGCGAAGCACTTCACTTCCTCCGCTGCTGGCATCTCGACCGTCAAGCCATTCCGCGCCCCTGGTGAAAAGCGCGAATTGCACACCACCGGCGGCCACCCCGCTAGCCTTGCTACGGACACTTACAGAAAGAACGAACAAGGTAAATTTGAGCCCAATGGATGATCCTTGTATTTGCATCTGAGAATAACGCTAATCTATTGGTCTCTAGTTCACCCCAATGTCGCCAACCTCCGCGCAAAGCAGAATATCGATGCTGCGCTTCACGGCCCTCGCCCACGGGCCCCCATCAGCTCTCACTTTGATTACAACGCTTTTTACAACGGCGAACTGGAGAAGAAGCGCCAGGACAAGTCGTACCGCTACTTCAATAACATCAATCGCTTGGCCAAGGAATTTCCAAGAGCGCACACTGCCTCTGCTGAGGAGCGTGTGACCGTTTGGTGCTCCAATGACTATCTTGGCATGGGTCGTAATCCTCAGGTCTTGGAGTCCATGCACAATACTCTTGAAACGTATGGTGCCGGTGCTGGTGGTACCCGCAACATCTCCGGCCACAACAAGCATGCTGTGGCCCTCGAAGACACGGTAGCAAAACTTCATGGCAAGGAAGCAGCTCTGGTTTTCAGCTCTTGCTATGTCGCAAACGACGCTACTCTCGCCACCCTCGGTAGCAAACTGCCTGACTGTGTTATTTTGTCTGACAGTCTCAACCACGCGTCCATGATCCAAGGTATCCGTCACTCCGGTGCCAAGAAAATGGTCTTTAAACATAATGATTTGCAGGATCTAGAAGGCAAGCTTGCCTCCCTGCCACCTAATGTGCCTAAGATAATTGCGTTCGAATCTGTGTACAGCATGTGTGGATCTATCGCTCCTATCGAGGAAATCTGTGATCTTGCCGAGAAATACGGTGCTATCACTTTCCTCGATGAGGTGCATGCTGTGGGTATGTACGGTCCTCACGGTGCCGGTGTCGCTGAGCATCTCGACTACGATGTCTATGCTTCGCAGGACACTGCCTCGCCCAAGAGCACCAAGGGTACTGTCATGGACCGCATCGATATTATAACTGGTACCCTGGGCAAGGCCTATGGCTGCGTTGGTGGATACATCGCCGGCTCCTCCAGCCTTGTCGATACCATCCGATCCCTCGCACCAGGATTTATTTTTACTACATCTCTTCCACCTGCAACCATGGCTGGAGCCGATACTGCCATCCAGTATCAGTCCCAGCACCCTCGTGACCGCGTCCTCCAGCAACTCCACACTCGCGCGGTCAAAGCTTCCCTGAAGGAATTGGACATCCCTGTAATCCCCAATCCTTCGCACATTGTCCCTCTGCTTGTTGGCAACGCCGAGCTTGCCAAACAGGCCTCTGACAAGCTCCTCGAGGAGCACGGAATCTACGTTCAGGCCATCAACTACCCAACCGTCCCCCGCGGCGAGGAGCGTCTGCGTATTACCCCCACCCCCGGACATACCAAGGACCTCCGCGACCACCTCGTCCTTGCCGTCCAGGCCGTCTGGAATGAACTGGGAATCAAGCGCACCAGCGACTGGCAAAGCGTCGGCGGCTTCGTCGGCGTCGGTGTTGAAGGTGCCGAAGCCGCGAACACCCCCATCTGGGAGGATAACCACCTTGGCCTTGCCGCAGGCGAATCCCTCGAGGACTCCATAATTCGTGAGCTCGACGCCGCCGCATCCCAGAACGTGGCAGCACTGCCCTTAAAGACCGCCACCCCTGCCAGCGCTCGTATGCACGCAGCATTTTCTTCCACTCCTGTTGGCGTGGCCGCATAAACTGACCCCTTGCTGGGCTTGGGGCGACGGTTTGTTGCCTGTCCATTCGTTTGGTTGAATAGCATAATGCATGCATCTAAATTCTGGGATTTGCCTACATGTTCGTACTTTTGGTTGACGCGCCTCGTGTTCTGTCTCCTGGGTGTGGCTATTCGTGGTCTCTGCCTGGACTGTGCGGTTTCCTGTACATTTCGCATTGAGTCATGCGCAGCGAGTAATATATGCTTATATGTAATTACGTAGCCCAGTGAAGGTCTGGAAGGGTGGTGGTCAATGAAAGCTCTAACAAAGGCAGAATCTTACAAAATTACGTACTTTGGTCCTTTTGTAGATTAACGTAGATAGGTGTTTTGGCATGCTTCTAGGTCAACTCGGCTTCGTATGCAAACTCATCTGAAGACATTGAAGCCTCATCGATGCTACTCTGTAGTACTAACTACAACAGCTGACTTTGAAATAGACTCGAAGAGCTGTTCTGTTCATCCAAATACTTGCCCTCGGAAATGTCATTCCTAGACAGTTTGCCCCTACCTAAGCTAGTATCGTATTAGGCGGCCGTCGGGATTCTATACAGTCCACGAAGCCCTCCGCAGGCTTCATTGTCACACGCATATCATCAATTTCAAGCTCTAGATATAATGGCCAAAGCCCTCGGATCCTCTGTGGACCCAATCAAGTCGCATTGACGTTGGGGTGGTATTGTTCATCTAGCTCTATTATGGTCGGCTTCATCTCCGGGATCGAGCTAAACCTGTCTGAGATCGGACAATTCGGCATGAAGTCGATCATTACCACAATAACTCTTTCGAAGAGGGGAAATATTATCGCCAACAGCCATCCAGAGCAGTAACCAGGGAATACATTGATTGTTGTGGGTTCCTGCGTTGCAGGAATGAGACCGCCGCCACTTTCAGCCACTGGGCGCGTACTTCGTACAAATGTCGGCATTTCTGCAGGAACCGGTGGCCTGATCTTGCTTTATCATCCTTAATCATCGGAACACGAATAATGAATGCAGAAACTGTATGCTGGCTTGATCCGTCGGGTTCCTGGTTGAAATGTCTGGGATAGACGACGTTCTAGGGCTCCCCCGCAAGATCGGTATTCGTTCCACCGAACCAGGCGGTTGGCTCCGCAAAAAAGCTTAGAGTCGCCATGGCGCATATGGCCAGTGCGATAGCGGAGAAACTGATGAGAAGGCTTACAGTCTAACTGTTACCCCAGTCTTGCTGATCCTGCAATCTTAACCCCGCAACCCCCTATCTCTCGCAGCTTCGTAATGGGGCAGAATGTGCATTTCGAAGGGAAGAATTGTTGGGAATGGTAGGGGTAAGAATTGAAGGCTGCAGGAAGTTAAACAGATGGAAGTAACCCGAATTGCCATTAGCCGAATATTTTGTTGTTTATCTTTGTTGATCGCTGTCACCAATCCTGAACCCGCCGCTCATACCTTTTCCACAATGTAACCATGTCCATATTGATCGGCAGGGGCAGAAACTATATAGCTCCCCCTAGCATCGATCGCCAATCCAGATTTCTTTCTTTATCGATTTCCACCTGCAGCCTCGGACTGCTTGTTCTTCTTTTCCTATAGACATTATCGACTAGGCTGAGCTTAGCTCTGCAAATCGATCGCCATGGTCCGTGGCATTTCTAACGCCTTGCTGGCCCTGTCGACTGTTGTCGGCAGTGTGAGTGCTGTTCCTCACACTCGCGCTTCTGGTCAAACGTGCAACAAGGTCCAGTTTGATTTCCCAGCTGGAACTGATAAGAATGATCCTCGTGCGGAGGCTGTGAAGGCGGCTTACGCCCGTGAGTGGAAACAGTACTACAAATATGCTTTCCCTCATGATGACCTGATGCCGCTGTCTCATAATGGCACTGATGACCTTTTCGGATGGGGTGCTACTGTCGTTGATGCCATTGACACTGCTGTTGTCATGGGTCTTACGGATATCGTGGAGCAGCAGTTGAAGCACATTGCGGCAACTGATTTCACGTATGTTTACCTTCTACACAAGGGCAATTTTTCAAGCGTATCCTGACAAAAACAGTAAATCCGCTCAAATTGTCAACTTTTTTGACATCAACATTCGGTATATCGGCGGGTAAGCTTGAATATCTCATCTCTAGAGCCAAAAATGCCCGGATTCTAACGAGATATAGTCTGTTGAGTGCGTATGATCTAATCAAGAGCGGCGATTTCCCCAATCCTTATGACAAGGATCTGGTGGAGGCTCTGCTATCCCAGGCCGCCAAATTGGCTAAGGCTATCAGCCCTGTTTTCGAAACTGCGACCGGCCTGCCTGCCGCTACCATGAACTTCACCACTGGAGAAATCATCCCAAGTACCACTAAGGTTCACGGAAAGACTTATAACAGCACCAACACTGCCCAAGCTGGGACCTTAATTTTGGAATACTATCGTCTTTCAGATCTCACAGGTGACGAGTCATTCCGCAAGAACGTCAGTGATCTAGTTATATCCGGAGTGAGCCAAGGCTAATTAGACACTCTTGAAACAGGCCCAGAAGGCTGAGAAATACCTGCTCAAGCCTCAACCTGCCCCGGCTTTCCCTGGTCTTGTCGGTACTGAGCTCGATACCGACACTGGCAACTTCATTACTTTTGACGGTGGCTGGGAAGGTGGTGTTGACAGCTTCATCGAGGTACGTATATCCAAAGCGATGTATTAATGATCAAAACTAAGAATCTTTTAGTACTTGATCAAGGGTTATGTCTACGATCGTGATGACTCCTACATGCAGACAATGAAGGACTTCTGGCTCGTTACTGTTAACTCAACCCAGCAGCACACCGCGCTATCTCCCTACAACCACCCGGATCTCACATTCCTGTCTCAGCTTGACCAGGATGGTAACATCATGTGGACTATGGATGACTATGTTTGTCAACCAACAGCCCAATTCCATTTCAACAAAACGCTAACATTCAATTTTCCCCCAGGCCTGCTTCGCTGGTGGTAACCTTCTGCTTGGTGGCCAGTACCTGGATCGCCCTGATATCACCCAACTCGGCGTCAAAGTTTCCGATGGCTGTCACTGGCTGTACAACACCACTCTTACCGGGCTAGGCCCCTCCTGTAAGACTAACGCTCCCTCCCCCCCAACTCTCCATCTATCGTCCCAATGAAGTTCTAACCACAAGAATAGCCATCGGATGGTACAATGCCAGCAACCAGCCCTACGACCCAGGCTACAACAACGCGACCTACCGCGCCCAAGGCGCCAAATTGGGCTACTTCATCGAGGACCCTTCATACCGCTCCTACCCCGAGCCTCTGGAGAGCTTCTTCTACTCGTACCGTGTTACCGGTGACAAGCGCTGGCAGCAGTACAACTGGGAGATCTTCAAGGCGCTCAACACCACACGCTCGAAGTCGGTGCCGTACGCTGAGGTCTCGGATGTTAACGAGCCTTATGGCGGGCAACTGATCAACTTCGTGTCGAGCTTTTACTTTGCGGAGGTCCTGAAGTACTTGTATTTGACTTTCGCAGGGCCAGATGTTGTCAGTTTGGATAAGTATGTGTTTAATACCGAGTGTCACCCTCTGACCATTAAAAACACTTGTTAAGGACCTGTTATTTGGCTGTCAGGAGAGGTTGGTTATTCCGGAAGGTTGATAGAGCTTATATATGTGCGAGATTGTGTATATACAGCATAGGTGTCTGATCCATGGGAATAGATGTCAAGGTTGAGATACAATTTGTATATGATGTTGCATGCATGTGGGGCATGCGAAAAGTCCGTTTTCTAAAGTCTTCAACCGGTACAATGGGACCTCGGGGTATATCACAGCACATTATAGTAATTTTCATTGACATCCTGGACTAGGTCTATCTATCTCCCTGGGTGTCCATCTAAGTGTAACATTTCTAAAATTCGCCCGCCCCAACACTTTCCGCCTGGACTCCAATACGACCTCCCAAGGGCTTCGACAATGTCCTTGAATGCCACACCTTCTTTTGCAATGGGGTGTAGGTAGAACGGAGTCTTCTGTGCCTACTTCTACACGGCCCAAACCGGTAAATTCGAGGGACAGTGCAAAATTTTACGAAGTCCATTTCGAGCTCCGTGAAGAGGTAGACTGAATGTGCTATGTGGTCAAATCGAGAAATAAGGCAGTAGCTAACCCAGCTCCGGGCAGAGTTGGCGTGGTCCATAATTGCTAGTCTCGGTTTAACAGGATAAAAATAGATATCATTTAGCTCAACACAGCTTACAAACAGTAGTTAGTGCTAAAGACTCTTTATTAAAGCGATAGCGCATTAAACACCATGGCGTTGAATCCCACCATTCAATATTGAATATCAGTGTTAAACATTTGCGAGTTGATAATCAGTATATTGGATGCTGGCGTTCGAAACACTAGCATGTTAAACGCCATGATGTCACAGGGACTTGGCACAAACTTTTTCGGAAAAGGTACTTGAATACATAAGGCATAAAAGCGTACGTGAGGTCGGCCAAGGGTCAAGGATGTAAGTTGAGACTTATAGGGGTATCATGCTATTCTCAGGTCCAAAATCCAGAACAATCTTTCGAAGGAATCGGAATTGTGGAGGTAGTGATGCAAGGCTATTTCAGGTGGGGGCCACATGGCGTTCCACGCGAACGTGCAGGATGGAAAATGATTCGAGACAGGTGCCATGAAGAGATAAGAGAATGTTGCGCAATGCATTTTTCTTTCCTTGCTATGTACATCATGATTGTATGAATGCTGTCGGTGGTCGAGGCAGGCGGCGCGAAACCTGTTTTCTAGCCAAGAAAGTTACTAGAGAACACACCCATGCACGGCAGGTGCACTGATCGATGAATTCAACGCAATAGTACTCGGTTTTCTTTCTTTTTTTTTTTCTCGGTTTTGTTTTGTCCTTTGCTTCTCTAAAATTGCTCACGTGTTTGAGAAAACTAATCGATAAAAGGCTTGATATTTCCATGATTCTGATTAGAACATCTAGCCGAGTGTACCAGAGGCGATGCCGGAGAAAGACCGGCAAACAACACTGCCATAGTTGCTGGAACAGACGGAATATCGAAACTTTCCGACACACCAATCGAGGCTCATGGAAACCTGTAAATACCGAGAGTTCCCCAGACTCCTCTCTCTCCTAATCATATCCTTTTCTGTCAGTCGGATAATCATCGGCCATCCTGAAAGCGAGAAAAGCGAGACCAGCATTGAAAACACACAGGGCGATGGTGTGTGGGTCTCTTGTTTGCATTTTCATTAATTATTACAGTACAAATTTGGCAACATTTCAACCCCGCTGGGAGGGGCGTGTACATCGGTGACTTTCTATTCGATAGTTATTAAGTCACTGTTCAGATGATTTGGAGATCGTCGCATTAGACGAAATACAGTAATCCCTCCCCAGATCTTGAAGTATATCTTTACACAGGCTGAGCAGCCATCCAGTGGGTTATTGAGGGCACCGCCGCGCCCAATTTTGTAGGAAGAAAACAACCTTCGGAGCCTGCCTCGTGGCTAGCGCGTACCTAGCCCATTCTAAGGTGGGACTCGGTGAAATCCAATAAAGAGGCAATTTCACCGCTCAGGTTTTGCCATAGAAGAGGGGGGCTATTAGAGGCCGCGTCCGATGTGTGTACATATCCGAGCATAGTATACATAATTGGCAGCTGAGAACTGTTGGCTGGGACTATGACAGCATAGCGCGCTCGGTCTCGTTCGGCCCCCCTGCGGCTCCGTCGATCAAACATCACCAGACGGACTGGAAAATGGTCATTGGCGTGATAAGTAATATGCAGGCGATTCATGGAGGTTTCCCCATCTTGTTGCCATGGATTGACGTCGTAGAGGGTTCGAATGACGTATCGACGGGTTGCCGCACGCCCCACAAACCGTATGGCCGTCGCTGCCGGAACAGGTTTTGACATTCTTCGGCTCCATGTTCTCGCATCACTTGCCTAGTCGCTGGCACTTTCAATTGGCCAGTAAGTATGCAGATTACCCAATTCACTGCTGGCTCGGTTTTCCACTTTTGGCTCGGATGCAGAGCCGGGTGCATGGGGTCCAACCTGGTCTATGATACGCCTTAGGTTTATAAGACATACAATCACCAATGTCGCCGTCACTGGCAGACGTTTTCATCTGCAAGGGACTTCTGGTCCATCCATTCCTACCCCGCAAAATATCCCCCCTTTATATAGTCCCCATAGTATCGCATTCTCGACTATAGGGACTGTTGATCACTAGATCAGCCCATTCCGCCACTATGGCTTTCGAAAACCCCGAACCATTTGCTGAAAAGCAAGAAAGTGGTCTAAATTCCGACACGCGACAAGCTCAAAAGAATCTAGCCAAATCCTCCGACTCCCCCGACGAACACGTCTCCGAATCCGATCGTAGCGGTAGTCGAGACCAAAGGCCCGAACTCGAGAAAATTGGCAAAGTTGAACTCACGGAAGATGACTGCTATGAGAAACTGGGATTCTGCTTTCCTTTTTGGAAGAAGTGGACGATTCTCAGCGTTATCTTTGTAGTGCAAATGTCCATGAACTTCAACACAGGTGTTTATGCCAGTGCTGTTACAGGCCTAACAAAAGAGTTCCATATCAGTGAACAGGCAGCTAGAGTAGGCCAATGTGTTTTCTTGGTTGCTTACGCATTTGGTTGTGAGCTGTGGGCTCCCTGGTCAGAAGAGTTCGGTCGATGGCCCATCATGCAGCTGTCACTTTTCTTGGTGAACATCTGGCAAATCCCCTGTGCTCTCGCGCCAAACTTTGGAACTATTGTCGTCTGCCGAATTCTGGGAGGTCTCAGCTCAGCGGGTGGCTCAGTTACCCTAGGTATGACTGCTGATATGTGGGAGGCTGACGACCAAGGTTTCGCTGTCGCCTTCGTTGTGCTGTCTTCTGTCGGTGGTTCTACTATTGGTCCTTTCTTCGGTGGCTTCATCGGTCAGTACCTTGACTGGCGTTGGGTTTTCTGGGTCCAATTGATCTTTGGAGGAGTCACACAAGCCATGCACTTCGTCCTCGTTCCAGAGACTCGTTCTACTATTATGGTTGACAAGGAGGCGAAGCGCCGCCGTAAAAGTGGCGAAGAAGATGTTTATGGCCCGAATGAAATGAAAGAGTCTCGACTTGATGTGAAGGAAATCCTCCAAATCTGGAAGCGCCCTTTCGAGATGTTCTTACTCGAGCCTATCGTCCTCTTCCTTTCGCTTCTTTCGGGTTTCTCTGATGCCTTGATCTTCGTTTTCACTGAATCATTTACCCTGGTATTCGAGCAATGGCACATGAGCGTTCTTGCTATTGGACTGACCTTCGGTTCTATATTAATCGGTTATATTCTCGCATATTTCATATTTCTTCCCGACATCCAGCGGCAAATCTCAATCCGAAGGAAACAAGGTGCTGCAAGCCGATTTGCAGAACGTCGTCTTCTGTTGCTCCTCTTCATCGCTCCCCTAGAGCCCATTGGTCTAATCGGTTTTGCCTGGACATCCATGGGTCCCCCCATCCCTTGGATCGCCCCACTGATATTCTCCTGCATGATTGCAATGGCTAACTACGCCATCTACATGGCAACAATTGACTACATGGTCGCCGCTTATGGCCCGTACTCGGCTTCTGCGACCGGTGGTAACGGTTTTGCTCGTGACTTCTTGGCTGGAATCGCCACAATGTACTCGACCCCGATGTATACGAACATTGGCCATAAATATCACCTCCAGTGGGCCAGTACGATTCTTGGCTGCCTTGGTTTCCTTGTTTTGATTCCTATCTATGTTTTCTACTGGAAGGGACCGGAGATCCGCAAGCGCAGCAAATTTGCCCAGCAACTCGCTGCCGACCGTGAAGGCGCCGTTGAACGTCGACAGAGCCATATGGTTGAATCTCGTCGACAGAGTCGGGCGACTGCATCTCGCCATCAGAGTTTCGCGGAGGCTCGTCGGGAGAGTCAAATCGGCCACGAATTCGAAGCATAAGATGACCACGATGTCATACGCATTAGTCTTTGTTTATATATTTCCTTCTGAATATACCATTCTCCTCATATATTAATGAATTGATGAAGTTTTTGTACAATCTATATAGTGCCCCTAACCATGCAAGACTGTTTTCTTCTCCCATTCATCGTATTTGGCCTCAGCATCTACAAGAATGTCGAATCCAAGAAGATCCTTTTGATACTGAGCGTCTCCCCAGTTAAACACACAAGACGATTCCCAGTTCTCAAGTGGAAGTTCTGAGAGTGCCTTGTCACGGGCCTGCTGCTCGGAGCCATCGGGTAAATGATAATAGTACTGTGTATTCACAGCACCCTCGACATTTATCTTAGTCCGCTCTTTGCGTAACTTCTCGAACATACTGAACAAGCTGGAAACTAATCTTGATGTCTTGTCTTGGTTGAAAAATCTTGCATGCTCCTGAAATCTTCCCAGCAGCATGCCCAGAATCGCACCGTCTTCGACAGCCATTGCCGCTCCTTGGCCTTGGTATGGAGCAGTAGGGTGCGATGCATCTCCCATTAGGGTGATTGTGTTCTATAAACTCTCTTAGATTCTCACTTCTGTCATAATGTGATAGTCTTGATAAGATGATACCTTTGTCCACTGATCCAGTTCTTTGAAATGGTAAAGTCTTGTCGTTAACGTAGTTTGCATAATTGATATTATATCGATCAACCTGTTTCGGGTCAGCAAATGTGAAACAAATTGGAGCATTCGCCAAACAAACATTGGGTCCCATCCCAGGAATCTGGAAGTAATATCTCCTATATTCTCAGCATGTGGTGGGGTATCGCGTGGAAGATCATCTGCTGTACTTCAAACTGCTGTCAATACCATTCAGTAATAGTTGATAGAGCTGGAATCATACACCAAAACCAAGTTGTATTCTGTTCGATTCCTTAGAGGGTAGAATACAGCATGCTTCCCTGGGCCTAACCATACATGCGTATCTGACTGCTCCAGAAGCTTATCCAGTCTTTCATTTCTCAAGGCTTTCAGCTGTGCGAAGTTGAAGGTTCCTCGGTAGGCCAAATCACCTGTTGTTGCAGGGGTGAATGATCTACCTAGTACAACGTGCCTTACTCGCGACCAGAGCCCTGGATCTGTGATTAGTATAGCCTTAGCACAGTCAATGCCGATAGAATCTTACCATCAGCGCCTATTACAACATCTGCTTCGATAATATTTCCACCTTTGATATTCAATTTCTGTCTATTCGCACTCTCGGTGACATCGATAACCTCCGCACCTGTCAATATGTCTACTCCGAGGGAGAGGGCTTCTTCGACAAGAACACGTTGAAAATCACCCCTGTGCATAACACTTCAATGGAATCAAACTAATTAGCATCTATCTCACATGGACTTTCTGCTCAGTCTAAAGGACTTACATCCACTCCGCCCCATATACTTCTGTCGTCCTAGATTTCAGTGGCTTATTGGCGATTGCTTCACCAGTCGAGTACCTTCTCAGCCTGAAAAAGTCTTGTTGGTAAGCACCTGCCCCCTTGAGCTTCGCCAGCAGTCCGAATTTGGTCAAGATCCGACAGGCATTTGGAGGAATGTGTATGCCGGCGCCCACAGTTAGAATCTCCGGTGTTCGTTCGAGGACGGTGACCCTCAGGGCTGGATTTGCTCGACGACATGCGATCGCGCAGGTAAGACCACCCAGTCCAGCCCCAACGATCACGACACTAAGCCCTCCTTCAGGTTTGGACTCCTATACTCAATTCAGCAAATGCGCGCGGCCTTTGAGGCGATCTTACTGACGCTTGCAAAGGATACGAGCCCACCCATGTTCAGAGAATTTGTCATGCACCCCTTTCAGCATCTCAGCTCATGGGGGCTGTTCAAAATTAAATATAAACTTCCGCATGGGCATGGCATTTCCAAAGGAACGCGTCAAGCTTAGGCCTTTTTAGGAACTAGGACAGTTAGTTCCCTATCGCCCTGCCTTGGTCCATCATGTCTTTGTATACTCCTATGGCATTGTTCTCTGGGTAGAAGTGGGTTCTCGTCATGTAAATTGGCCAAACCCGACTCTGCTCAACCACTAGGAACTTGTGCACTGAAATGTATCCATGGATGCGTACGGGTCTTGGCACTGAATACGCTCGGAGAATTCGGAGCGTATTCGTGGTGGAGACAGTTCGTATCCAAATTCCAAATCACCCGCCCAGGTGGACCTCTTTCGGAACTAGGCCTCCAACTCAGCCCCCAGTGCTGGGGAGCAAAATGCCAGCAGGAATGAACTTGAAATGCAGGCCCGAGCCAACTGAAAGACCCCATAACTCCTGGCGTTTAGCACGCGACTCCAGCGATCTTTGAACGATACGCCGGCAATTCTGAAGTGGAACACTTCTGGAGCTATTGCGTTGCCCGCGCGAGATTGAAATTCTCCAGTATGCCACGCGATACGACTCGATTAGCACCTTCATCGATAGGATTCAGAGTCAGGAGAGCACATGCGAAATCTAGAAATGGCTGTCTGAGGTGTAAGCAACAACGAAAGAAGGTAAGCATACGATCCACTCTCGTGAATTCGCAAGCTGTTTTCTGATCGTATTATCTAGTGCGACGAGTTGAGGCCAAGATGCTCCAGATGCGCGAACCGTACGTACGAATGCCAATATCAGAGCTCGCCAGATGATATCATTTCGTCGGACGAGCATGAGGCACCAAATCAGTCACATTCAGACTTAGATCTTCCTCGGCCGAGTCCACATAGTTCCACAGGGGATTCTGATAGACTTATCGCATGCACAGATGATTATCTATCTGTCCATGGCTCATTAAGCAGCACAGCTTGTCAAACGTCACCCTTTGGCTATTCTGAGAATACAAGAAGCGGCGCGGCTGGCCCGAGAGCTCCTTTGGAACCATCTCATTTGCTTAACGCGACGGAGCTTAGTCTCCTGAGCCATTATCTCACACACGCGAGTCTGACTATACCGTGTGATAAAATCGACCTTTATGCCCTCTCGATAGGGATGCCAAACCTTGCCTTCAGCAGCAAACCTGTCATGTCGTCTTTGATAGCCTTAGCAGCAGCTTGCAAATCTCATGACCTTGTCATGAAAAAGAAGCCACCATTAGAGAGCCAAATACTAGAGGAGATTCGAGAGCTACTCGTGCTTGCAGATTGTCATCATAGGTCTTCTCTTCAGCATATTCAAGCATACTTCTCGCAGTCAGACTGCTACGACAGTGTTCTTGCAAATGCTGCTTTGATGGTTCTATACGCTTCTGCCAGTCACTCCACCAGGGTGCATCTTGCCATGAATGCAAAGCGAAATTCTCAGCAACTGCCAAGTGAACTGCTTCCTCAAAACTCGCAGTGGATCTCCTTCATACGCGCAGCTCACATGGCATCTAGCGCGGTCCTCAAAAACATGACCAATGCCATGAATCATATTCCAACGCCCGCCAATAGCTTGAGCACGAGCAATACAGACTTCCCAAGTGACGCTTTAGATGATAATCGGGTCTTGGTACCAGAGGATGGACCATCTGAGAAGACAAAAACTCTGTTTCTTCCCATAGTCGCTTCTACCTATACTCGCGCCTTTGAAGGTTTACGCAGAAGAGCCATATCAATAGCGTCCCGATTTGAAGCGCCAAATGCTTCTGTTCATGAAGCCTTGGAAGTCGGTGCTTGCTTGGAGGCCCTGCCATTGCTTGAACAATGTGCTGCTGCGGCTGTGTCAAGGAAAGAAAGTGGCGATGCTTTGGAGAATCTTGGAAATGAGCCTGACATATTTGACGACTCGTGCGGAGTCTCGTCCTGGGTTGCAAACTATATGATTCGCGTAACATCTATGAAGTCACCAAAGGTGCTTCGGAGAACAATCATGTCGTATTTGAACAAGGCCCCGGCTGAATTTCTCAGAATCATCCAGTCTGTACTTGATTTATCGGTGGTCAAAGTGGGCCCCGAGACTCGGTCACCGCGAGACACCAATACGGCCTCCCTCACAACTATACAGCTTCTTGCTCTCGATATATTTTCTCATTGGCTAGTCCTGCTTATGCTGTTAGATGGTGTTTGGTGGATCGGGCGTATTGGACAGTGGGAGCTGGGCCAAATTGTTTCCCTGATAAGTACGCAGGAATTGCTTCCCCAGCTGGCAGACACAAAGGAGACTTGGTGGCCTCAGAGCATGTACCTAATCAACTTAGAACTGACAAATGGTGCTTAGAATCGACCTTGTCTCTGACCAAGGCCAGCCTCACTCAACGATCATACACATGGGTCGTGAAAAATGTTATTTCACTATTATGAAATGCGCAAATGGGCAGTCTACTTCCCTCTACATTTGAATGTCAATTAGCTTCAGATACTCATATTGTTACACTTGAAATAAGCGAGGGAAATCTAGATTGCAGGTGGCTGCAGATTGCTCGGGCAGCGGGCGTATTCAGAATACGCTTAGTCCGCGGCTATACGCTTGCGGAATGGCAATACGACTTTGGCCCCAGATGAGGGCCTGGCGTGGGTTCACGACCCTGTGAGCTAAATTCCAAAATAAAAATTAATTCTAGATACATTCATCGGTGCAGGCTGTAAAATTGTCTATGTTCAAGGTTCAAAGCGTAGATTTTGACATGATCTATAGATATTAAAGCACGATATTCCGATACTGTCTGACGCTGGAACTGCGTTTCGACGTTTGATATAGTATCTGCGTCAGACTTCAAGCATATTCTTTCCATATTATGTGGATTCGTTAGGCCACCTGAGTAAAACGAGTATTATGAAGGATGTTCTTCGCGCTTGCTGACGCCCCGGTAAACTTGAGGATCATGGCTGAGCAGTGCGTATGTAGATCCCAAGTCTTCAACAACTCAATGCCAAGTAGATGAGGCTTAGACTTTGCGAATAATTGGGAAGTATTTGGAATACCCTCTATAACTCTATAACAGCGTTCTTAGATGGATAGCCTCATCTACTATATAAGGAACGAGATGCCCTTTTCCAATTGAGCATCAAGTACCGAAATCACCATTTTCACCACACGTCTCATCTTCTAAGCCTCTCTTCAAAATCCATTACTACCCAGACTCTAGCAAACATGGTTTACTTGAAAAATCTTCAGTCTTCTTTCGCCATTGCGCTCGCTCTTTCGCTCTCGACGAATGCCGCGCCTCATTCGGTAGCCGAGAGGTCGACATCTGACCTAAGTTTGACCACGCAACTGAAGCTCGCTGATACGTAAGTATAAAGCGACAAAATTTATGTATAAACTTCTAATGAATATCTATCAGTACTATCGAGCGTTATCAACTTCTACCAAACAACGAAGACTTTGTCTTTGACTTTAACAAGAGCGCAATCCCAGTTGCCAACAGCAAGAATTTCCCGGCGTTAGTCGGAACCGGGGTATCTTTCAGTGTCGCAGAGCTTCCAGGTAAATCATGAAGGTTCCTCTTTCCTCAATCCGGATTTCTAATCTCGGCAATAGCATGCAGCATGAACTTCGTTCACCTACACCCCCGCGCCACCGAGCTCTTTGCCGTGACTTCTGGCCGGCTGCACTCCGAAATGGTCCCTGAGGGAGGAGTTGTTGACTCTGACGGCAAGCCTCGTGTCATTAAGAATGATCTCAGCGCTGGACAGGTCACTGTTTATCCGGCTGGTTCATTCCATACCCAGGTGAACCCGGACTGTGAGCCTGCGGGCTTCGCGGCTGCTTTCAATGCAGAGGACTATGGAATCTCTGTTATTGCAAACCAGACACTTGCTTTCAGTGATGATATTGTTGCTGCAACATTTGGCAAGACTGTTTCTGGTGAGGATGTTGATAAGGTTAGGGATATGCTTCCTGGTGGTGCGTTGATCGTGATTGAGGATTGCTTGAAGAAGTGTAACATCAAGAAGCGTGCTCTGTGATTGGATTCGTTTGCTGTTTTGCCTGGTACATGGATGAATTGTTGTTTGAGTTCGCGTCTTGCTTCAATATAGACTTCTACAAATCTCAAGTTCACACAGCGGTCTTGAACTCATGCTTATCTGTTCTAGTACAAATAGTCACTACTCTTGTTTCCTATTATATTGATAGAGAGATCTTTTGTTAACGAAATCAAGTAATCCATATCCCACAACTCAGATACGACCAATCTTGCCTTGCGTCCTTTATCAGAGTATCATAGAGGGAAACAGTTCCCCGTGAGCGGGAAGATTTTTCGAAATCAAGGAGTTTCGGAATTTGCGGTCCGTTATTGACGCACAAGGAAACTGAGTGATATAGAGCTTCTTGGGCGATATTGGAAAATCTGCTATACGCCAGTGATAAAGCGCAAAGGATTTGTGATGCAAAAGATAGCATATTCCGACGTTCCTACTTCTTTTCCTAATATTTTATGGCTGAATATCCATATTGCGTTTCTCGATCGGTGAATATGCAACGTTTCATTCATATTGAACATGTAAAATAAATCTGACACCAGTTAAAACTCCAGTATGTAAATAAACAAAGATTTTCTACCATCTCAATCCAAGAGATCGCTACATGAACAAGCCAACCATGGCAAAATACAACACACCTAAGCACGGCCTCCACGGCTAACCTTAGGAAAGTTCAGCGGCACACGCAGACGAACGATCTTGCGTGCATTAGCCTCAGCCTTATTCTTGATGTTAAACCTAGCATGGTCTGACTGCAAAGGCTTGTTGATAATACAGCCTATCTCGCGGAAGTACTGCTGGATAGTAGGCGAATCCAAGCGCAGATCATCACGCAGATCAGACGGATCAGTGGCGAGCTCGTTCGGCGCGTTACCACCCATCTTGTCCGCAGCAGGCTTGGGACCGATATGCAATGTCAGCGCACAGATGGTTGTGTGCAGGAGAGTCAGGTCGAATTTGCTCAAGAAGCCACCGCTGGGCGCGAACCTGCGACGCACAGCCTCGAGCACGGAATCAGGAATGAGTTCTGAGGGCTCTGTTTCCTTGCTGTTTGTGTTGGAAAGCGCCTTGCGCAGGTCCTCGCGGGGAGGCAGTTTCTTGCTTCCCGGTGCGGCGCCCATGCCGCCCTTGCCCATGCCCTTGAGCGAGCGCGAGAATTCTAGTAAGAGATAGATGAAGCGGAGGACTTGCAGGAGCTGCTTGTCGCCGGATTTCACGACGCTGTCGACGCGGCTCGAGACGTAGCGAGAGCCGGTGATCACTTCGTTGCCGGCTTCGACTTGATTCTTCCATTCGTCAACGCCGGTCAGTGATTCCAGAGTAACACTGCCGCCTGGAACCAGGTCGGTGAGCTTATAGACATCCAATGGATGTACGGCTGTGAGGTCGGGCGTAGGGACAGGCTTGGCGGCTTGGACTTCAGCTTGGACCTTACTCTCCTTGGCTCGGCCAGATGCGACGTCTGTAGGCAAGGAGGAGATAAGCGCGGCACCAGCTTCGGTGACGGTACCGGCGGGGGCGTTTGAAAGTTGAGCGTTCTCCGCCATGGACTGCACAGCCTTGCGAGACTGCTTGGTACCAAATGTGTTTGTAAGGTTTGTCCGTTGAGCGCGCATTGTGTTCTGTAGAAGTTAGCGCCTGTGCTTCCAACACTGAAGGTTCTGTTAAGAAGGGCGCCTACCAGCTCTTCCTCTTCCTCTTCCTCATCCTCCGAGATGCGGCGAACAGCGCCTCTTAGAGCCACTCGTCGCGCTTCCACGATTTGCCATGTCTTCCGTTCCGGATCCACGACGGCAACGTAATGCTTCACTTGTGAATCTGCATCGTCGCCCAGGCCTTCGCGGCCGATAAAATCCATTTTCTCATGCTCGGACGACTGGAGCAAGATCTCAGATGAAACAATGCCGGGGTTTCGGGTGGAAGTAGAGGATTGCTGAGGCTGATCGCGAGCTTTGAGATATGGCGTCCAGCGAAGGGATTTTTGGTTCAGAACGCCAGGAGTAGTGGCTAGATATATTCAGTCAGGAATGTATCAATCTCAAGTACAAATTGCAAGAATTACCGATCACAGGTGCCAAAGCACTCTGGTCCTCCACAACGCTAGCTGTCAAAGGCGGGAGGGACTGCAGCTGGACAGCAGCCTTTTTGCTAGGGGCATCTTGACGGTCTGAGCGCTTGCGCTTCTTTTCTGACTTGTCGGAGGGCATTGTGACCAAGGAGGTCTTTAAAGGGCGTACAAAGATTCCTCGGAGTTGGAGTTCACGCTTGCTTAACCTCAAATTTCATTCTACTCCACCGCAATTTTTTTCTGCCGTGAATATACGGGCGGTGAAAACAACGGCCGCACAGATCCAAAATAGGAAACAGTATTTTTGCAAGAAATTCAATTGTTAACTCTGGTAGGGCGGTTTTACGACTACAATGATGCTCATGTGAATTACAATTATCAAGGATGTGTTGTGCTCTGTAAGTTTTTGATTCATCGGCAAGCGTAGCTATCGAAAACAAGAAACCCCGAGCTTATTCCAGTTTTTTGGTTGCGGCAAACTCTCAAGTTTGTAGCCTCTCCATAGCTCTAGCCCTCGAATGAATTCGAGGACCGTAGAATATTGAACAGTAGAGCAAGAGATATTGACCAGAAACCCCAGCGTAGTACTCATCAGACTGATCGGTTATCCCGAACACAGTCCTCCAATCCTAACAAAAACACATGGACCTTTCCGAATTGACGAGTGCGAATGTACTCAAAGCATACCCGGCATCAAATCGAGCAACGTTAACGAATCCGAAAGAAATGGATCGATTGTGGGAGAGCGTAGTTGTTTGAACGACGGATTCCGTTGGACGATTTGTGAACCCCTCGTAGGACGGGATCCGTATCCGGCATGTAATTCGTGAGATGAAAGGTGGGAACGAAGTCGTAACATCGAGTCATCATTGGTCGTGTTCAGCGTTCAAACATTGAGCCTCGACTGAGGAGCTGAGATGGAGGGGGCGAGTAGTTTATTTGCTGCAAAGTATGTTAGCATCTGACTAAATCCATTCCAAATTGTCACAACGGTGCAGAGCCGGATCGAACAATTGAGGGGGAGCCGGGGTAAAACGTACGACCTGGCACGCATCTTCCTGCGCTTGCGCTT
>KZ118992.1:0-43870 GCA_002153405.1 Mycosphaerella populi pn0402 | reverse complement strand
TCCACTTAGCTCTCATCTTCGTAGATGTTTACTATCGCTGGGTTAGTACAGAAGTCTCTGGATTCGGAAGCTAGGGGAGAGTGGCGACTCACGTTTCTGCGAAAATGAGGAGAGATAGTAGAAGGAAAGATGAAGCGTAGCGGCCCGCGGCGCATTTGTGTAGTGGGCAGATGACTCAGCTAAGCGAGGCGCTATTCCGGATTGGGGAGCGTTGACATTGAGTTGATTGCATCACACACAGGAAATAGGGTTTGCTCACAGGATGAATTTCCGCATGCTGCCAAGCTTGAGATTACTTGTATTTGCGGTTACGTATTTCTATTTGCAGCTGGAATGTTTGTTTCTTTGAAATAGGGAGTATTGTGTACCGAGATCATCAATCTCGACCTCATACATTTCACATTATATGACCGCTTTCCTGAGATCTTTCATGGCCAATGGCTGAGCAATTGTTGAATATTATTATTTCCCAAGTGAAAGTATCAATTATTAGAGCTCCGTAAATTCATAGCACATGTCACTAGGTGCATCTGTTGAGTGCTGCTGACATTGGGTTATTTGGCTCCCTTGGGTACAACCACGGGCCACCAATTTTTACCAGCAACGTCATCTAGTATGTGTAACGGTAGGTTGGCGCCAGATCCCCGAGTACTTCCTCTGACTCTTCTGAAATTTCGCTCGGATTGACTGGGGCCTGGTCACGCTTGTGGTTCTCGAACTTCAAAGCGGAGAAATAGGCCGCGCAAGCGATTATAGAGAGACAGGCGAAACCAATGCAAATACTGTAACCCTTCGTGTAGAATGGAGCATCTTTACTTTCGAAAGCAAATGTCGAGATAATACCTCCAATATTACCAAACCCGACCTGCCAAGCAGTTCCGATGCTACGCCGGTGGTGGCCGCCCATGTTCATCGAGAACCAACACACGATGACAGGCATAGCACTGTAAGCACCACATGTCACCAGGAACAATGCACCGTACTCTGCAGCAGTGTTGTCGTGAATTCCGAGGAGCATAGCAAATCCAGCGATGGAGATAAGGATTGGAACTATCGTGAAAATGAAACGGTGCTTGAAGCGGTCCGAGAAATACGCGATGAACAGCGAAAATCCCCATGCTGCAGCCCAGGGTGGGATTGAATATAGCTGGGTCGTGACCGCTATCGAGATCTGTTAGCAGAATTCATGTGCCATTGCAAGGGAGCTAAGCGTACATGTATATCCAAACCCCTTGATGATTGATGGCGCAAAGTACGCATATCCTGTTCACTCATTAAAAATTGTGCTTTGGTGTGATGATAAGTGACTCCTACCGTAAGCGGGCACAATAAGGCCAAAATACATGAAGCCACCAATGATGACCTTGTCTTCAGGAATGTTAGCGAGGATGACATCTCACCGGTGCCAAAAGTAACTTACAATCTTTGAGAACACCCAGAACCGCGCGCGTGTCCTGCTTGACATGATGGGCTGACTTGCCGACATCCTTGGCGAGTTTGCTTTTAACAAACTCGCGCTCTTCATCGGACAGCCACTTCACCTCCTCGGGGAAATCGGGCATGCAGAAATACAAGCCCATGGCAACGACGGCAGTGATCACTCCTTCAATGATGAAAACCCAACGCCAGCCGTTGTATCCACGCAGTCCTTTCATCTGAGCAAGTCCATATGCTAGCAAGCCACCGAAGGCACCAGCAAGGGTGGTAGAGCTGAAAAAGAAGCTGAAACGTTTTTGGGCTTCACTGCGCTTATACCACATTCCAAGAAGATAAAAGCCTAGTTTATCGATCAGCGTCAGGCATCAGAGGACCATGAAGCCCTGTCCAAACTCACATCCGGGAAACATTCCTGTCTCAAAAACTCCAAGGAAAAATCGAGTAGCCATAAGTCCGCCCCAATTCTGAACCAGGCCCTGGCAAATCATCACGACACCGAAGAGAAACATGTTCAACGGTACTGTATTCCTCAATTAGCCAACTCCTCTTTCAACGAATTGAATGTGTTCAACGTACACCAAACGTGGGGCTTAAATTTCTTCAGAAGTATGTTTGATGGAATTTCGAAGATAATGTATGGGACAAAAAAGATGACCAAAGCAGTATTGTACTTTGTGCCCTTTGTGATATGTAGATCTTCCTGGAGACCGAGAATGGCCGCATTACTGATGTTGACCCTGCATAGGAAATTGATAGTCAGCGCACAAGTTGCACAATCGCGAAGATTTGGAGGATAGAGAACACGTACCGATCCAAAAACGCAAGCAGGTACATAATGCAAATGCATGGCAAGATGTGCCAATCGATCTTGGCCAAGAGGCGACGCTCAGTCGTCGATCGGAGCGGAGGAAGCTCATGATCATGATTCCCATTCTCCTCCTGGCGCTGGAAGATCGCGCCGTCGCCACTGTCGTCGCCCTTCAGTTCTGCAAGCAAGTCCGAGGTCAGTGCCGAGGTTCCGCACGTCAAAGCCTAGGCTTGTCGCACATCGGGGGATGATTTGTGATCAAGTGCGACTGCATATAGCTTCCGGCAGCGATAGAGTCAACGTACCTTCAGATTCCATTATGAGAAACAGCTATGTAGTCGCGTATGTACAATGCGCTAGAATCGAAGATTTGAGGGGGAAATTCAAATAGACCTCGGACGCCCTTTAGCCACTGTCGATCAACTCGGCTCCACGGATAAAAGCTGAGCGTTACTGCTGAGTCGCGCGACTATCACACTAAACGCGCGCAGCAGAACTAGGCGAAAGAAGATATAAGGAGGAGGAGGAAGGAAATGAGACGAGAGTGTGACTCTAAGTCAGCCAAGAGATTTGGCGCGAAAGAAATAATTTGGCCAATGACTCCGCCGATTAGCATTCCTTATTGCTTTAGTACGACCTGACCCACGTCGGAGCCGATCTCGGCCCTTCCAGAAGAACAGGTGCGTTGTGCGAACTTACCATTTAATCTTGGAATTGCCCGGATTACTTATTCTCCCCTGTAGCTAATATCCTCGTGTAACTACACTACAGCTTTTTCAAGTTTCCATTTTCAAATGCCCCATAGACGCGCATAGGTGCCGTTGTAGATGCGATCTCCCTCTCGCGTCCAGGGTTCCCCGCAAAAAGCGGGAAAAGTGGAAATGGAAAAACTCAAAACGCTAAGCCAAAAGAAGCGCAAAAAGGGGATCTTGCGCTAGTTCCCAAGGTTACTTACTCCTCGGGTACCGGGGGTACCGGGGGTACCGGGCTTCCGATCTGCGATGCTCAAGGCCTGTGTTGACTCGTTAATATTGGTCGTGGCAAGCCTCGGCAAGTACAACTGGATGACCACCTACAGCCACTTGAGCCAATCACTCTAGGGTGGCTTGAATCACACTTGCACCCCCATGCTACAAAGTCAAAAATATAATGCTTCCAATATAATGCTTCCACCCGAAATACATACCTATCATTTGTATTTGAACGTACGAACTTATCTTCCCTTGTACATTCCTTTGTGTGTTCAAATTTATGTGACTTGGTATGTACACAAGCGCTATCAATTGCAGCGCATCCTGCCTGTTCTCTGCACAGCTAATACTTCTGGGGGGGACTTTCTATGTAACTTTCTTCGATGGCATAGAGAAGTGCGAATATCCCAGGTGGAGGTTGAGACATCCCGTGCTGCGTCTGTCGAAACTTTTCCCATGCCCGTTGCACTATATCCTGCCACCCGAGCACAACAAGGTACTTGGTCACAATCAAAAAGCTACACGCGTTGTTTTAATGGGCCTTTGAAAACACAAGATCTGCAAGACATCGGCGCTCAGCATAACTTATTTCGTATAAGAATATTGCTAAATTACAGCGCGTAGTGTTTTGAGAAGAGACATCGTACACTCTTACGAAAACTAGAGGAAAGGTGTACGCACTTACATGAAGACCTGGTTGACTTAAGCACCTAGGCGCCTCATCCTTAGAGCGAAGATAAATTTATGACAGCACTCGAAACCTTGGGGCTTTTTTGCCCCTTGGATGGTGATCTTTATCAGAGGACTGTGAGAAACTTGCACGGGGTGGATTTTATGGCGGCGATCTTGTTCAACAATATCATCATCAAGTACATGCTCCGACACCAACTATCTGATGAATTTGGGGACTGTGACTGGATCCGGGAGATACGTGTGACGATACTGAATATGTAGAGTGATATTTGTTTATAGGAGAGAATCTAGTATGCTAGCAGACGGCTTTTTCACTTCGTCATAAGGAACAAGCTGGACGAAATGTATAACCCGCAAGTACTTGAAACCTCTGCCACAGATCCGGCTCCAATGAAGCCTCCAAGACTCGTCAGAAAGTGTCAAGATAGGGGGACTTTTGTAAATTCTTGCGAAGGCGTTCCAAGCGAGTCTACCATAAATATAGGAGCCGTAATATTCCGCGCAGCGACGGTGTCCAGATCTATGAAGGATGACAGGTAGTGACATAGCGGAGGGCCGCCAGTTGGAGCCACAGTACGACTTCACCTTATCAGATCGATGGGTCATATGGTCAAAAATTGAGTTCTTAACTCGCCAATGATCAGACTGTGATAAGGCAAGACCGAACCCGAAGATCCACTAAACCATTTCGAGTTATCATCCTCGTTCCTCCCCACAACCCCCAGGTTCTAACTTTATTCCAACTCTGCAGCAGAGTACCTGCCTTTGTCAATAGCTCGCTAGGGTTAGGCCCTGGACCAGATAATCCGCGGCTTTCGAGTCTGGATATGGCTGCCACGGGCAATGGAGATCTCCAACATCATTCACCGAATTTGCTGGATTTACCGGATGTGAATCTGGAGGAATACCTGCACTGCTTCGACGATCCTATCTCCTTGGACTTACTAACCGAAAACGATCATGCAGCTATTCAACAACCGAACGATTCATCTCGTTTGAGCGATCGCATTGAGCCCTTGCTGGGTGTAGGCCGTTCAAATTCTCGTCAGCCGAGACAGAAGGGAAAGAATGAAGCAGCACAGCCCCCAGATAAATCCAATTCTCCGAAAGTTTGGCCCTTCTCAAAACATCCGAGCTCCATACAGCAAATATTAGACTTGCAAGGGCGGCAACAAACTATCAAACTAGAGACATCCATGATTGGGTTATTTTTTGAGGCACAAAACCTTTGCTCATCACCACATACGACAGGTAGCTCGCTTTCATCGGCCGAATTGACTTGCTATCGAAGAAATATGTTTATGGTCAATGCTACTGTGTCCTTGCCGCAGGATGGAATACACTCGATATTATCAGAGAGTCAATCTGAAGAGAGAATTGTCGGTCTTCACGCACAACTCCAAGCAATAGAGAGCATGAAAAAAGGGAAAGCCGATCTTGTCAAGGCTCCATCAAAGAATGCTCCACCAGGTGCAACTAGTGAGTCACAACCATTGTCTGTGTCCATTAGCCTTGAGCCAGTGCAATCGACTCTGAAAAATCCACCTATCGCCATTTCGTGGGAAAGAATACAATTCCGAAAATCTACGATCAAATCACCGCGGCCTACAAGACCAGTGCAAACTTACCGGATATACGTCGAAGTGGTCGGCACGCTATCCGACGGACGTATGGTTCCATTAGTACGTTCGGAAAGCAGGCCTATTATTGTGCGTGGGAGATCACCCAAGTGCTACCTATCAGATCAAAAGTTGCAAATTAATCAACTTCTCCCGCCAGCTGCAATGGAAGATCTAATTCCCCCAAGCCCTCCTGCTATCTCTCCCGACATGTCGGCCGAGAGTGGCGTTTTGCCATTAATAGAAGCTGGCGAAGAATTTGATATACACGAGGAAAACAGACAAGAATCAAATGGTTTTGTGGCGCCAGAAAATGACGACTATTCGCGAAAGTTTCCGGACAACTACAGTTATATTCCAATGCCTATTATGGACTGGTCACCACCAGTAGAAGCTTTTTTTGTAGGTCGCCTTCTTTATCGCCACACTCCTTTCCTGATAATGGCGGAGACTAACCTTGAGCTTTCTTTAGCAACCTCATAGAGTGCACCACAGGAGACCCCCCGAGTCTATATCTCGATCGACAACAAAACGGCGGTATTACATGCGGAATGACGCTCAATGATGATCTAAGTATATTTTCTTGCATCACGGGTGGGATTAGGTCTTGAGAACTTATGTCTTATTTCTTTTTTTTTCAGGACTCTGTATTCTAGTCACGATACCCACGACCATGCAAATTTATCTGGATTTCCTAATAAGCAAGTGTGGTCTTTATCTACATAGAGCTGGTCAATCCAAATATTTCTTTTGCCCTGTCAGCTTGTTCGCACTCATAGACAGATACGCTGACCAGAATACCGCCACGGTGTTAGAGACCAACAGGCGATATTGCAGAGGAACGAAGAAGAAATTAACCATTTGGACACCTGTTCATAGGTTGTGGTTAATACTCACAGCCGCTGAAGGATTAAAGTAGAATCTTACCGGGCCATAGTTTATAGTTCTGTACAAGAACATTGATTGATGTTGATTCCACTTGATACTGTGCTAGCTCAAGCCTTTTTGCCACGCTGTCGGACGTTGGCCTGCTTAACTGGACTAGGGTGAAGAGGCCGACAATGGAGACAGGGGCGAACAGTAATTGGTCGGCAGCAACTCGAGCAACAGTGCTCGTGAGCTTGGACGATAGCTGAATCCGATTTTGCAGATATCGGTACCTGTACCTATATTATTAACGAACAACAATCTAATAGTACCGCTTCGAATTGTGCACACAGATAGTTCATACCATATAGCCATCGTAGGACCAAGAGCACACCCACCAATTGCCGTCATGGTTAATGTACGGTACCAGTCATGCTTATTATTTTCCGAGCTTATATTTTGTGCGATTAAATCACCAACAGTGTATAGCGTCTACTCCTTTGTCAATTGATTCGTGGGTGATAAGGAAAGGCTTGAACCTTGAACTTACTGCAGCTGTTGCGCTCTGGGCAAACAATGGTCGGCGGGATAAATGTGCATGATATAATGACGATACATGTCGAAAAAAAGACATACTGGCTAACATTATATATTCGTTTCGCTAATATGATAATAAAAAGGATCAATTGATATTTTAAGAGAACTTTAGCTCTCTGGCAGCAAAATAAATCAACCAATCGAGTAGAACGGGCAAGTCTCCACTTTGGGGTCCTGGTGACATCGTTTCATGTCACCTGGCGAGTCTGAAACTTGTTGAGTGAACATTGGGCACATGTTACATGTTTTTCGTCTACACGACTATTGAATATTAGTTGAGCTAGTGGAACAGGTCCACAGGACCTGGATATGTGGAGTTTAGAAGGTTGCACGGCCGCTTTGGCTACTGATTTTCTTTGCGGGGAAAAAGTGTGTATAAAAGCAACCTAGAAATTCACCCATGTCCTGCCGTCGTCGTTGTGCTTTTCTTTCGGGTTGCATATTCCATAATGCAGCGAAGCCTTCCACTAATCAGAGCCATCTCACGCTCGCTTGCAAATGCTAGTCAATCAGCCACTCCCAGACGACCTATGGCATCGGTTGCTGACAGGGGCGAGCACAAGACAAACCGGGCGGAAGGCTCAATCGCAAACGCGTTTGCTTCGATGTCAGATCAGTCTCAAGAACTCCCACTGCGTTTTATTGGCCTCAAGCGAGACCTTATGCAAAGAAATGGATTCGCCATCCTAGACAGCTGGAACCGCTTGCTAAACAGATTGGCGCCTGAGAAGCTGGCCAGTTGGGATTCTCAGATGATTCCCGAAGTCCAATTCTCTACGATCCAATCCAACCAAGGAGAGCTCCCAGAATATTCCAAAAAGGCCCTCAGGGAGCATGGTACAATCATTATCCGAGGATTGGTCTCCGCGGACCAAGCTGTAGGATGGAAACAACGAGTCTGCGACTACGTCAAATTGAACCCATCAACGAAGGGGTTCCCTGCCGATAACCCACAAGTCTATGAGTTATATTGGTCGAAGCCTCAGCTGGAAGCTCGCGCTCACCACAATATGTTGATTACCCAATCTGCTCTGAACAAAGTTTGGTCTACTACACCGGAGGATCCTGTCGACACAAACATCCCGATAGCGTATTGTGATCGCCTTCGCATGCGCACAGTATGTCAATTCGCATACTCTGTATTATAATCCGACACTGACTTTTTAGCCTGGCGACAAATCATTTAACCTTGGCCCTCATTTGGACGGTGGCTCGCTTGAGCGTTGGGAAGATCCTGAATATCGCAAATGCTACTCTGAGATACTTAAGGGCGAATGGGAAAAGCACGACCCTTTTGTGATGACACACCGTCTTAAAGCTACTGTCGACATGTATCATGGCCCTGGAGGCTGCTCAGCCTTCCGATCCTATCAGGTAAATGGGCCTTTTTTTTCTCAATGGGGATATATTGCTGACGATAATGCTATAGGGATGGCTATCTCTTTCCGACTGCCCTCCTGGAGCAGGCACCCTTCGGGTCATGCCTGACCTTCTTTCTTCTACTGCTTACACCATGCTTCGGCCCTTTGTTTGCCAGGACTCTAAGGATAAGTGGGTTCTAGACCAAGAAACTAGCTTTTTCCATGGTGCGGCCATGGGAGCTGGCCAGGAGCTGCTGGCAGCAGATCATCCCCATATTCATTCAGCCGGATTTATATCGATTCCCCGTGTGGAACCCGGTGATGCAGTTTTCTGGCATTGCGATGTTGCACACATGGTAGAGAATGAACACGGCGGAACTAGAGATTCTAGCGTGCTGTACATCCCTGCCGCACCACTCTGCGAGGTGAATAGCCACTATCTGAAGAATCAGCGTGCCCAATTCATGAATGGTCAGCCTCCCCCTGATTTCCCTGGTGGTGTTGGTGAGAGCACCCACAAGAATCGTGGCACAGTGGATGATTTGTCCGATCAAGGCAAACGCGCGATGGGCTGTAAGAAGTTTGAAATCGACCCAAAAGCGTCTCCAGGACAACAAGTTGCTGCACGTTCTGCTAATTCTATTTTAGCATTTGGCTGAAATATCTCACCCATCGCTGATTAAATACACCATGTACCTTATTTCTACTTCAATGAATAGTATCAAACAACTTAGTTCCCGCAGAAACAACCTCTACCAATATTTCTAACTCGCTGAGCCTCTTTCTTGCTTATATTTACTATGTGTTGGAATACCCAGTAAGCTTTCAATCGGGATATGCTGAAAGTGAATTCTTCGAGAGAGATAGTTCAGATTATTATTCGTAACGACCGGCAGACGGTGACATTAGCGGATGTAACGACCTACGATGCTCCGCCTTTCCCCGCCGCTACGAGATCGTTCCGCACCACCCAATTCCGCCACCAAAATGCGAAATCGGCCATTCATCTAATAATAAGGCGGCTAACAAATTAGCCGTGACGCTTGACTGCTCATTTGTATATATGATAGGGTACAATCAGTCAAGACTGGTAGATCATTGGCCTGGGCTCCTTGGCTGCTCCAGCAACAGTGTGCGATGGCCCAGCCAGAGGTTCAGCTAGAGGCCCAACGGTGTGTGGTAGTACCTGTTCCCCACAGATCAATCAGATTCCAGTACTTTGCTGATGTGAATTTTAGGCTCGTCGGAAGCTTGTTTATTGCTGGATTTGATGGCACTCAGCTAACATCGAACATTTGCCGCTTGATTGAGGAGCATTATGTTGGAGCTATTTTGATTACTCCCAAGAACTTGATAAGTAAGTTTTATGTTAGTGGCAAATATTGCGATATTATCTAACATTCAATCAGATGTTACGCAAGCAACCAAGGTAAAACAACCTGAGTTGGTACCTGGGAGGTCCTTGGCACCATACTTACATTAATCCACCAGCTCATCAAAGACCTCCAATACACAGCATACAAAGCAGGACACGAGTATCCATTACTTATCGCCATTGATCAAGAAAATGGAGGGTGTAACTCCATTTTAGGAGGAGATGAAATCTGCCAGTTCCCCTCTGCCATGGGCGTGGTAGCTGGCAAAGATCCCAGTAGAGCAAAAGCAATCGCAAAGGCAACAGCGAAAGAAATGAAATGCCTTGGTATCAACTGGATATTAGGTCCTGTTTTGGATGTTGTATCAAAATCTGGAGCGAACACCCTCGGCGTGCGCATGATGGACGAGAATCCTGAGATCGTCGCAAAATTTGGCAGTCAGTTTGTTGCAGGAAATCATGAAGGGGGCGTGGCTAGTTGCGGGAAACACTTTCCTAGCTATGGAAACTTGGAATTCGATGATGTGGTCGCCAATATCCCCTGTGTGCAGGATACACTGGAGGATTTGCGGCAAACCGCCTTCATCCCATTCCAGGATACTGTCAAAGAGGGAATCGATTCCATTATGGTGGGCGCTTGTGCGATGCCCAATATCAAGGGTGCAGATGTGCAGCATGCCTATCTTTCGGACACTATAGTGACCGATGTTTTACGACAAGAGTTGGAATTTAATGGAGTCGTACTCTGCGAGTGCCTTGAAGTCGAATCTTTGTATGAGAGTGTGGGGTTTGGGCAAGCAGGTATCATGGCATTATCGGCTGGTTGTGATATGTTGATGGTGTGCAACTCATTCACCAATCAAATTGAAACACTACAGGGTGTTCATGCAGCCCTTGCGAGTGACGTTTTGCCCAAGTCACAATTACAAGATTCTGCGGCCCGAATATCGAAAATGAAACGGCAATATACGTCTTGGGCTGCAGCATTCAGTCCAAGAGGAGCGGAGGGACTATTGGAAATGGCGCCTCGGCACCATTCTCTTGCAATGTCAGCGTATGAGTCGTCTATTACAGTAGTTCGAGATACCAAATCGGTTCTACCACTCAAGGCGTCTTTTGGCAAAAGCCAAATTCTACTACTTCTCACTCCATTACTTGAACCTCTTTCTCCATCTCATAGGAACCACAGGGGAAAGACTAGTGGTGGTGCATGTGGTTTAGGAAGACAATGTATGGAGGGTGAAAAGACATTCCAGGGTTTTGGGGCACTTCTTGCCAAAAACTGGGAAGGGAAAGTGATACATACCTCATATGCCCCAAGTTCAGTTCGTCCTTATCACGAGGAGCTTGTTAATAAGGCTCAATCTGTGATCGTTTTTACTGCAGATGCAAATCGCCACTCATACCAGTACGGGTTTTGCAAGTATATTGGAATGCTTTGCACCAAAAAGGTAACTCGTCCGAAGCAATTTATTGTAGTTGCCACCAGCTCCCCATACGATTTCCTCCGCGAAAGCCAAATCCCGACCTACATTTGCACATATGATTACACGGACTCAGCCCTTTCTTCATTGGCAAAAGTATTGTTTGCGCAAGTTCGCCCGGCTGAAGTATCCTCCGGAAACTCATCTGTTGCTGGATTGAGCACCAAAGTCCCAACACGAAAGATGTCATCCGTGTGGCTTACGCAACCACTTGATGTCAGAAAAGATCTTGATGGAGTATCTGATCTTCTTGTAAAGTTGAATGAAAGTTGGCCTAGCCGGAGTGAAATGACAAAAGGCGCTGCGAAGAAAATGCTAGAAGAAATCACTAAAAGGAATGATACCACTATTTTCGTTGTCAAAAATACTAGCACGCAAATTATTTATGGGGTTTGTATTGTCCATGACATTCCTTGTATTTCGCGTGGCTCTATTGCATTACTCATTGTTGACCCCGAACGACGGCGCCTGGGCATCGGTCAATCTCTCCATCTGCGAGCAATATCGCACCTTATACAGCACAAGGGCACTCTTCTTATCCAACTCGGATTAGACTTGCCTGTATTTATGCCTGGGATACCTGAAGAAGTTGGAAAAATCCTAGAAGCGAGTCCCTTAAAAAACTGGTTATGGAAACGGTGAGTATCTTCTAGGTCTCGATTTGCAGCCATGCATCGCATGTACTGATTCTCAAAGCAGAGGATGGGAAAATTCAACCCAAGCTCGGAATATCATTCTCAAAATCCCCGTAATAGAAGATTGCACGCCACTTTTGGCGACAGACACATTGCGATGGTCGTCCACAGTCATGCATGGGAAGGAGTGCGGCCAATTTGATATCGTCGGCCACAGTACCAGATGTTTGGCTCCCTACGCCCACATGAGCAGTACACTTCTTCAACCAGTAATCATACAAGAAATCTATCGTCGTGCAATGGAGCCTTCTGGAAACGTTGACGTTCTTATTGTTCGAGACTCTCAAACCGGTGTGGTTGTGGGCTCAGCATTATTTCATGGGCAAAGCTCTTCATTAGCTCAGTATTTCTCCTGTCTTGGGCTGAACGGGAGCTTAACCGGGATTCTTATCGACCCGTCGGTCGATAGATCCGGTATTCTTTCGAATATCTTACTCATGGGGATAGACCGTTGCCGCTACTTGGGATGCCCTAGCCTAGAGTGTCGTTTGGTGAGCCCCCTCCCTTTTTTGCGTCCTTTGCACTTACTTCTTATTTCATCTCGCTAGATGTACGCTAATGTATGCGCGCACAGCCCGCAAACTACCTCGATCTGCATATCTTTTTCCAAGGAGGCTTCCAACTCATGGGCGAATTTTCGGTATTTTATAATGACAGCTCTCACTTCGTGTAGCGCATGGTAGTCTTACGTTTACAGCTTAATTCAACTTCCCCAGTTCGAGTTGATCAGAATCGAATACCAGATACTCTCGACGAATATTCACTCCCTGGTGGCATTGCTTTTCCAATGTGCCAATTAGCTTTAACGAGTAATTCGCTATGGTTGTGACTTGAGGACCTGATATCAACAAGTGACAAGTGACTAAAGTCAATTGGCACTATGTTACCATTAAATTCAAGTTTCGTAATAAATTGCCCGATCTTGAATATTCGTGGAAATGTACTCTAGTTTATTCGTCAGACGGGAAAGTGGTCGTAGAGCGAAGCTGTCCATTCGGTTGAATTTCTCCCGAATTTTCTCTAGGGGCCGCAGCTGAGAAGCTTGAGAGAATGAAAGGAAAGGCTGGCGGTAGAATTGCGTTGTCTACCTTTCTCAGTCCCTCCCATGTGGCCTTGTCCTTTTCATTCTATCAGCTTCGAGTGCGAGAGAAGATGTCCTAGAGCTGATCTTGCAAATACATTCCAGGGCATCTTGTTCTAGCAGCATGGATAGCTTGTCTATAGTGGATACCCAACGGCTTTTTAATTTAGTCAGCCTGTTATACGGCATGGGAATAGTCGGTTCTGAGGATAAATTTCATCATTTGAGACGACCCGCAGAATTCTCTAGGCGATACGCTAGGGACCATCCAAATTCTACGGGCCATCCTGGGATTCTGCGTTTCATAAGACTAAGCCTGGGAGTGACGGACGATTGTGAGACTTAGGGGCTTAGACAAGCATGGTGGAGGACAAGTTTGCGGAATTCTTGATGTAGGAGCTTCCCCTCCACATGACTTTAAGCGCAATCCTGTCGGGCCTCCCACCGCCCGTATGGGAACACAGCACAAGACAGAGTCAGCTGGACCAAAACTTCAATCGAGTCCCAAAAAACCAAATCAGCTCTAAATGAATTCGAGGGGGTTTAAAATAACCGTCATGAAGTGTAGAACAATTTTAAAGTGTTAAATAAAAAAAAAAAGTGCTGCGCAGAGTGAGACTCGAACTCACGCGACTTTCGTCACTAGGAAACTCGTTTAGAGTAAGACAGGTGTCTTGAATCTAGCGCCTTAACCAGCTCGGCCATCTGCGCTCAGATGTTAAATTTTACCATTTAATAATCTATGACCCTTTATTTTGTTGGGGTCGCAAGTACCCTTTCGGATAAGGAATATGGACACTTCTATGCACTTGGGTGCTCCCTAAGCTTACCAGTGTAATACAGAGTATGACTACTTGGCAGTGTCCACAGGTCCGCCATATGTCTGGAGCCCACCTCCGAGGGTACTAATATTGCTGTATAAACTTGAAACTCCGAACTTAAACATATAGTACGTAATAATCCAGAAGAGGGCTATTATATTCCTAAGGGCTACGAGTAGCATGAACATAGAAGGAAAGCACTTGATTAATTCAAGCCCAATGCCTATACTAAGAAAACATGTTCGTATAGAGTACAGAGTATACCCTTCTAGCAAGCTCTTTAAAACCGCGCAAAAAAATATTTAGAGCCACTCGACTTACCGTCAATAACAAATATAAACCATAGTCCACGATCATTCTCATAGCGATATCTTAAGATATAAATTTCGAAGCAGCTTAAGTTTCAAGATAACTCTCATTAACAGTGATAAAATAACCGAGCTGAAGACCAATTTCGATAACTAGGAGATCCATAACAACCCACTTACCCTTGCTCCTATCGCTCAGGGTCATTTCCTTAAAAAGAGCGAGGAAAAACTCAATATTCCCCACTATTAATCTAGAAGTACCTATAGAATCACTATCTATAATATTTAAAACGCCTTCTAAATCAATATCTATAAATAGGTTAGAAGGACTAATGAATCGAGGAAACTTAACTGCAAGCCCCAAAAGACAGAGAGTAACAAACAACATATAGGTGAAAGTGATACTAATACCCCCAACAATAGACATAGAAACAAAACCGACAACCCTATCTTCGTAGAGAGTAATAGTAATTTGATCGGGAATAGCACTAAGATCTTTGAAGAATCAAACCGAAGCTAAGACTAGCAAGTAACGCCCAAGTACCAAGAGATATTCTTCTACGATTAAAAACGTGAAGACCTCTCAATAGCCACATCGTGAAATTAAACGGCTATACCATAACCAAATCATAAATAATACTTATCGACCGCAGTGGAGAACACAGAAAAATGAATTTCAATAAAAAATATATTGATTATATTGTAATGTAACTTAATAGTTTCTATAAGTTTTCAAGGTAATTCTTATTCTACCTTTACCTTACTAGTATCATATACTTATTAATCATGACAAACCCTAATCCATCTAATAAGACAGACTATATTCAAGTGCCGAATCTCGAGCATCGGCAATATCTTCAGAGATTAAACGACTCCGGCGGCTCCTCATAGACACCGAACAGCAGCTTTCGGCATATCAATTGGTGATCATAGGTTTCATCCAGTGCACATATAGCCCAAAAATGTGCTCGAAAAGATTGCAAAGTTTTTTTTAGCACTATCCAAGTATCATAACTTCATACATCTATGAATTTGCACAGAAGCATAGGGCGCATGCAAGGGGCTGCGGGGATCGAAGGTAGCTTGTTGTCTAAACACATGGAAAACTCACTTAGCCTGGAGGCCAGTATGCTAGCCCCCGATCCTGAGCCTGTCTTCCACGAAATGGCTTTTATTGTGCTGGATTATCTGAGCCTCCATCTGTATACATTGGGGCCTTTGTCCAGGAGCCAGAGAAGTGAAAACTCTGGAACAGAACATCCGACGCCGTGATGGCTCTTGATAGAGAGATCTTATAAGTAGCAACAGTAAATTAGACCAAGTATGCTTACTGATTACAGCGAGGAGTACATGACCTTTTCGGTCTTCAATTTATCCCAGGAGGGAATAATGTATTTATTCTCATTGCTCTTTGTAGTCTTAAATTCCGAGAGCTTACCTAACCGTCATACCCTGCACATTTCGCATATGCTTTTAAAGACCGTCCGCGTGCTTTGTCCTCAAATGATATTCGAGATTGTCTTTACGGTTAAAGAGCTTATCACACGAAGAGCACTTGAAGGTTCCCGGATTGACATGCTTCGCTGAGATATGTCGCATCAATGTAGCTTTACTGCGGAAGGTACCGTGGTATGAGCAACCCATCCATAGGCATTTGAGGCCCGCCGGGGGAAGTTCGTTTATCCCATCAGGTTTGGAATGCGCAACTTGCGATCCGGGTTGAATGGGATGAGAAGTATTTCGATCGGAAAATTGAAATACCAAATCATCTGACGGAAAACTTGTCTGGGATAGATGTATACTTGGCTCTGAACGAGAAGATTCCGAAGTCTCAGGTGTAGATTTGAATTCCTCGAAAGTTGGAAAAGAATCAGACTTCCCAAAGACAAATCCTTTGTCGGGTGTTGTAAACTGTTCTGAAGATAGGGAGTCTCTCTTTGGAACAGCAGACGACGAGCATGAGATTGACAATGCCGATATTCCTTGGTCATTTAATGGAATTCCGCTTAGTCCCCGCTTGGATTTTCGCGCGATATCATTCAAAACATCGCCAGCCGGAACAATTATCGCAAATTTCGCAATTTTATCACCCGCTATTACGTGTCCATAAATTTTCCCTGTTTTTATGTCCTTAACTATTGACCCAGAGTCGCCTGGCCCAAGAGGGCTTTCAAATCGAGCAGACAGAGCGTCGATAAACTTCGCGGTGTTTAAAAGTCGAATGCAAGTGCGTTTGCTGGAAAGAATGCCCGAAACAATTTGTCCTGAGCTTGTTGCTACCGTCACATCGGCTGATCCTGAATCAAGACAACCAACATTGTCTCGCGATAAAATGGGCAGATCAACGAAAGGGGGAAAGGTTGCGTCAAGCCCGATCAAACAGTAATCGAGAGCATCTGATCTCAGATAAGAACTTTCACGCACTGGATGAGAAAGGTAAAGGAAAGGCATGGGAGTATTTGTGGAAAAATTGAAATTCTCGCTGTTTTCTTCCTCAACTTTAACTGTAGGGCTGAAACAATTAGATCGACTCAGAGTCTCTGATATCGATTCATCTTGACTTAAACTTCTATCTCTTTCTTGACTACTCGATTGAGGGGTCAAGCTAAACTGTCTTGTGAGTTCCACATCTTGAGTATAGGTTGCGCTCTCTTCTGGATCGATGAAGCGTCCAAAGTCACACTCGGAATCATCTAATTCCGAGTCAAGCTGTCGCTGAGTATATTGCGGAGAACAGAAGACATGTGCCGTCATTAACAGGAAACGCTTCCCCGATAGAATGACAAAAGCCCCAACTGCTGCCGTACAATGGGTTTCAACACCCATTGACTGTTTGTATAATTTCAACTGCAACGCTTGGCACGGCACCGTTCCCGCTCCGCCGAAGGCGATGGGTTCTGGCGTGGTTTGGCCAACGTTGTTTGGTCGAACAGCCGCATTCAGTCTAAGTATATCGTGGAGGGGGTCAAAGAATGAGGGGCGCGCGAATATTTCCAGGTTTGAAATATATGGTGGATAATCCCAGCCGCCGAAATCCATTGCAGGGGGGCACTGATCCAAGATACCGGAATTTCTCAGAGCAGCCACAACTGCTTTCCGAGTCTCGCGATGCTCGCACGAGACCATGATAACGGGCACCGCTTTCTGTGGCGTTGCTCCGATCATAAAAACCTCCGTGGAGAGAAGGCTTGAGCCGGGAACGGGCGCAGCATTGTTCTGCAGATATTCTTTGATCTGGGGACAAATATGATCATAGGCCTGCTTTGCAGGCCCCTTGGCCTCCCAGTAGGCGAAACCTTTATGTGTACCAAGGTGGCATCCGATTGACCTCTGCGGGTCGGGCCACACAGGCTTGGGTCTTCGAAGGAAGAGAATGGAGGGAACATGTGAAGAGCTCATCCTATCTGAGAGATCATGCCCTCGATCTAAATTATCAGAGACTCTGATTTCGTATTCAAAGGAATTTTAGGTTCGACAAAAGAAAGCCAAAGAATTAGCGAAGGGCTGGGGCTTGGATTACACAGCCTCAAAACCTGTCTGCCTCGTGAGTCGTTGGGCTGTGATGTAAGGTGGCTCAGCCTCACTTGGGCAGCTGCATGAGCAGTCACGTAGTCAGGTATGCAGAGAATCTTGTCCCCGTCACACCGACTTTAAGCCCTAGAATATGAGCCCCTTGCCTTTGGATTGTTGAGGAGAACAGACTTAGATTCTTCAAATTCAGAGCATATAAATTATGTCCCTCGACGAGTCATTTCTCGAGTCACCCATTGCCCCAGTACGCCAAAAGAAAATAGTCTCCAACCTCTGGGGCAGCGGGGATCGATACCAGGGGCTCTCCTTTCGATCTTTTTTTCGATACTACAATGAGCAGTGTAGGTCTGCATTTCTGTCCCATGGCAACGCTCTAGGGATTCGAACACATCAGCATATTATGGAAATTGCTTCTCGAATACAGCGAGGAGATTCACGTTCTGAGGTAGAGGAGTTTACTCGACAGCAGCGGTGGAGTAGAGCTCCAACATCCGAGAATGGCATTAGTGCATCAGTAGATCTTAGTGCCCGAATTCTCTTTATGATCGATATCGGGAAATTTGATGAATTCGACCATACTTACACAGGGAGGCAAAAGCGCCTATGGGGTGATGGCGTGATAGGGGATTTCGTGCGGAAGACATTCCCGCAGACCGATTCCCCTCGAAATGAGGGCACCAAACTAGATGTGGGGTTTACATTATGCAATATTATACGTATTGCGGAATTCAATGTCGAGCCAACCTCTAATTTATGTGATCATCTTCGATTGAGAGACGGAACACTTGAGGTTTTTCACCAAGCGTCATTTTTGGTTGCCCAAAAACAGTATGAACAGAACCAAGTCCATTATTAATTTGAGAATTAAATCTAACACAAATTATTCAAAAGGAACTCTGTATTTCCAGATGGGTTCATAGATGAGACATTGGCCACATTGGCTCTTCTTTTTCCACCAGGCGACAAGGAAGCAGAGAGGTGGTATAAAAGGCGAAACGATCCCGAGAGAATTGATGAAATGGTATTGAGATGTGGCAAAGCTAACAGGCAAACGAATGACTACAATTACTGGCATGATCGGCTTATTACTCTGAAGCAAGAATTTGACGAGCATAGGCCGTCAAACTTCCGCCAATGGTGGAATGACAGACGCGACGTAAGCCAATGGTATCCGCTATGGGTTGCCATATGCTTGAGCGTTTTATTTGGCTTAATACAAAGCATCGAGGGTGCTTTGCAAGTCTACAAGGCATACAATCCTTGAGTTTTTCAGCTTGAACATATTTCTTCCTCTGCCTGAATTCAGTCCAACTGTCGAAGTTTGTATTCGCAAATGTATAACACGTTTTTGCACTAGTTTCCGAAAGTACAGAGACAGCTTTGATGTACATAGCGAGAGTACAACAGTTCCTTATTTATTCTGAATTACACAGGAGTTCCAAATGTAAAAAAAAACGAAATATATATAAGGACAGGTGACTTGTCTTTGTTCCAAAAACAAACGAGAAGTTCCCTAGACTCCGTAGATCAATATTTTTCCTGAATTTATTTCTAAATTAGGATAAAAATATTCGTCTAAGAAATAGAGTGGTATTATTGAATGCAGTACTATTAGACTTTAGATATATTAGTCTAGATCTAATAAAAGACTTTAATTGAGCTTTGTAGAATAAAGTCGTCGGTACCAATCTCTCGGATAGTGGTAGCTTAAGTCCTATTCTCCCTTAGCTTAGATTTAATAAATCTAGTTCTCTTATCGTACGAATACAAATACTAGTCTACGTTACGCTAGATTATACTAAGCTCTAACTATTATATAGCGATAACTATTTACAGAGAAAATATTTTTCTTAGTATTATTTCTAGTAGATCGATATCTGTTAATACTAGCCAAAATAAGGTATAATAGAGTTGAACGTATATCCCAAATACTTTTCGGACTTAGAGAATAAGAAAGAATTATACGTAGCTTTTTATTATAAAGATTGGTAGTGATATATTTTTATAAACGAGGAAAAAAAGACGACAAAAAGTAGTGACCAGACCCGGGCTCGATCCGAGGACCTTATCGGTGTTAACGATACGTGATAACCAACTACACCATCCGGCCAGCTGTTGTTATCGGGAAGATTTCTTCTAGCTACACAAAGCCTGATAATCAAAAGAAAAGGATCACCGCTTGAGAAGAGTCACTTTAATTGCTTTTACTTGACGCTCCTGAGAGGGATAGAAAATCTGCTGCTGGCAGCTTGCTTCGGCCTTGAAGAATAATCCAGTTCCCCAAATTCTGCCCTTGGTCAAGAAGCGACTCAAGTTTGGTCGATTCGTGTACTGCCTCCGCAAGAGGTTGAGCGTCTGTTCTCAGCGAATTCTTGGCAAGTCAGTTGGCCTCTTTAAAAATATGGAGAGCTCTCGGATAATTTTCATTGATATGAGCGAGGAGGGATTCCAACTTCTTCCACGGAACGTCGTGCCTATGGCTGTGTTAATATGAGCATAGTTCAGAAGATCTAGAAGCATATAAACATCGTCGATGACCAAGCCAACAATTTCCGGAATAAGAAGTGGATTTCCTATGTCTCGATGAATAATAGCAGCCATCACATATACCACAATTAGAATCAAGTCTGAGTAGCGATGCTGATTCAAAACAAACGCAGGTCAATATTATACTAGGAAACCCACCTGAGGAGGGTCGCTCAGAGCGTCGACTAATCATACCTAAGGCCTCTCCGGAAGACCTAAATAGTTAGATCTGACCAATTAGAGGCAAAATCCTGATACTCCGTAGTATATGTGACGCATTCCTTAGCGCGTGTATCATGAGGCTTTGTTGCATATGTCACGGTTTCTTGGCCTTTTTCCACGGGTTTTGACTTCTGTTACTATTTTTAAGCCCTTTCCTTCCTTTGCTATCGCAAGCTGATGCAATTCCAAGCGGCTTGCTAGAACAGGCAGTAAGCTCATTCCCTGATTTCGCTGGCTTATCCCTGCGTTGAAGTGGTGTGGGAAAATGTGCAGGTTTAACCTAATAAGAATTTCATCTAGCTTAGATAGCGTCGCGATGAATTATCACGGTCAACGATATCTTACCACTAGATATAGTCTCTTGACTCTATAGCAAACATAGATCGCTGAACATTAATTCCTAGTCGCACGCTTTATGCACAAGCTAGAATACAATTCTCGTTCTTACCGAGCCTTGATCAAGTGGGCCCTTGTTTCTAGGGGGTTAACAAACCACTCGATAAGTAATCATCGACTATGACCTACATGCAACAAAGACACATGATGCACGTGCCAAGCTATATTTCGTGTGTTAAGACAACCCAATTGCGAAATATAACGCTCTCCAAACACTTAAGCCATGGATCAAGGAACACCAGTCAGCAAACCTCGTCCCAAAAGATAGTAAGGGAATCATCGCACGTTCCTTTCCTTACTCACTGCACCAGCAATCTCGGCGGCAAAAGACGCACAAAAAGGAGACTAGAGCCTGTTCCCTCTCAGATCCTCTTATGGCTAGCAGGCAATTGGAAGACCCGGCTAATAGAAGGTCAAATTAAAATCTAGCTATCTAAAGATGCCGCGCACTCCTTATTCGTCTCGATAACTCAATCACGCATCGGTGACGCTGGCGGTTGATTTTCCGCACTGGGGAGCCCGGACCCAACATGACGAGAATGCTTCTCCTTTCGGGCCGGCGAACGGTGGCTGGGATTAATTGCCAGTAAAGAAAGACCTGTTACAGATAGCAATTCTTCCACATTGGTGCTCCCGTCCTTCGCGAGAGCGTGGCTGCCACTGCCTCCGAGGTGCTTCATGGTCTTCGCGATCAGCTCGCCGTGCCCAGTCGCGTGCAGGATGTTGCCGACGGCTGCGTGCACAGCGAGCAGAGACTTGTTAGGGGCGGGATACCGGGGGTCATGACTTGCTATTATCACGGACTCGGGCATATGGGGCCGGAGGAAGGTGTTTCGAAATTGGGAAAAGGTTTTTACGCGGTAGCGACCAGAAACATTGGTCTTCTCCAGGATGAATGAGAAGCGACCGAACTCTTGATGCAGGGATGCAGCCAGTATTATCATATTATCGATGCAATTAACGTCTTCATCGCTGTGGTGAAAGAGGTCATAGATCGTTGGGAAATAGCGGTACAGGCAGTGCCAGATTTGTGCACGCCGTAGTCGTTCATCCTCCCGAAAATTCCCCAGGCCAAATGGGATGATGTGAGCGGCTTCGAGGTCAGCTGTATGTGCGTCGAGCGGCCGGCTATCATAGTCAAATTCCCAAAATTTTGTCACTACGCATTGGTGATTATCACGTTGCAGGCAAGCTCGCCGCAACTCGCCCTGGCGCCGGGTCGTCGAGTCGAAGTCCTGGGACAGTAGGTCGTCAATAAAGTCTTCCACCCCAGAACGGGGAGAGGGTGTGATTGCGGGCGTATTTCCACCTGTGGCCACCATGGGCCTAAGCAAAGCTGTATCCAGGTGCTTTGCTAGTTGTCGTAGCCGGTCGTCGTCATCGCAGCTATCTGCATCGTCGGCCAAGTGGACCTGGCCTTGGATGGGAAGGAATCGGAAGACAGACCTCAGGAAATGGAAAGTATCGTCATCGTCATTCAGTGATTGATACATATCCAGCCGAGCAAACATCTTCTGCCGGGCAGCAGTGTGAGTGTCAAATTCCGCGTCCGGTACAGGAGGACTCAGACTGCCGCACGACTCAGAGATGGAGTCCATGGTCAAGACCTAGAGAGACTTAAGTCAGCTCGTTCGGTCGACGTGTGGGTGCGGCTCTCCGAATATGGTACGTGTCGAACAACAGAAATCGACGTAGATCGGTATGGATGAAAAAGGTTGGTCTCGTGGGCTAAACAAGTCCACGGGATTGATGCGGAGATGGATCGTGCCGTGTCGATGGTGTCAGGTGGAAGTTGCATGATATGTACGGAGTATTGGGACTCAAACTCTTGGATTCTCTAAGACTAGGGAAAGGCCGAGCTAATTTGGTAGGTGCGCTAACAGTCAATAATCGGCACCGCTGCCGGCCAGCAGCTTACCTCATTACTCGCTCTCATCAGCAACGGCTTGGAGATCTTATTCATCTCGAGCGAATTGACCCATTCGTAGTGCCGCCTGGTGGCAACCGCCACTCACACGTATTGCTGAAGACAGAGAGACCGCTATCGTAGATTATGGCCAGGTGATCCGCGCCTAAGAGGCCTTCGGATCCAACAATGCAATCGCATACACCCATCTTCAACTAGGAATGGTCCTTTAAGAGCCCTGTTCGGATCGACAAGTACTGACTTTTTATATCTTGTTGAACCCTCCCTGGGTAAGAAACCTGATTTCGCTGAAATCTGATGGTTAGAACAACTGCAGCACCTACTTGATGTCTTCGACCACTCGGCAGTCCATCGTGGCTCAAGGCCAAAAATATTCTCCACCTAAGCTAAACCGTGTGCTTGACTCAGCTTTGGACATTATGGACATAATAATCTATATTTATTCAAAATACACAGGAATTAAATAAAGTAAAGCTTTCAAATACAAAAGAAAAGAAATATATATAAGAACAGTAACTTGTCTTTAGAACAAAGATGAACGAGAGATTCCCTAGACTCTGTAGATCAACATTATTCCTACATCTCTAAATTAGGACAATAATATGCATCTAAGAAATAGGGTGATATTATTGAATATAGTATTATTGGAGTTCAGATATATATTAGACTATCTCTTATAAGAGTCTTTAATTGAGCTCTAGAAAAATAAAGTTGTCGACACCGATTTCTCGGATAATAGTGCCTTAAGTCCTATTCTTCCTTAGCTTAGGTTAGATATATTGGGTTCTCTTGTCTTACTAGAAATACAAATTATAATTTATGTTACGCTAGATTATGTCAAGCTTTAATTATTAGATAGCGACGGCTATTAGCAGAGGAATTATTTTTCTTAGTATTACTTCTAGTAGATCGATATTAGTCAACACTAGCTGGTGCAATTGAGCTGAATATGTGTCCCGAAATTTTTCAGGCTGAGGATAACAAAAAAAAATTATACGCAGCTTTTTATCACGCAGATTAGTAGTGATGTATTTTTATAAACAAAAAATGACGACAAAAAAGTAGTGACCAGACCCGGGCTCGATCCGAGGACCTTATCGGTGTTAACGATACGTGATAACCAACTACACCATCCGGCCATTGATGGACGGGACTCCAGTTTTGACATTATGAGCCACCTCGGATTTTGTGGGTCGTGCTGTTGCTCAATCTATGGCGCAAGCTGATTGCGAGATCGGGCGAATCTCGTCAGCTCATTCCTGAATCAAATTCGCAGAGTCATTTGTCGGAGTGTGGTGAACCCTATTTCTCTTGACAAGGCCGCCACGGTTACAAGGTGCCACTAATATCATATTAGACCGGTGGTAGAACGAACTTCATAATAAAGGATATACCTTGAACCACTGCGCGGCGACGCGTTCAAGCGACAGAGATGTCGCATGATCACCATTTTTGCATATGAGATTGAGAGATTCTAAAGCGACTGGAATATCCTCTATCATCGAGACCACTATTGCTCGTATCTGAGCCTTCTTGGTCGAGAGCTACAACCAGTCCCCAAGGGGTTCAATCCTGCTTAATTCAACATATACTTTTTGAGGGGACAGCTTTTGTTGGATAGGTTTTCGTCCGTATGGTCGTATTCTGAGCCATTATTGTCGACAAAGTGCGAGTAAAGCTCGTTTCGTATGAAGAAATGACTGTCTCGCATAGCGCTTTTGGACAGCTTCCGTATTAAATTTCTTACGATGGCTGATGAACAACTTCTCTCTCCTAATTCATGTCAGCCCACTAGCTTGAAATCTAATAAGGCAGAATATAATCAGCGGATAAACTGGCTTCGGTTCAAGGCATTCCATTTTTGTCCCGTGGCTGTTTAGCAAAAAAGCCCTTAACCCAGGGTAAAAACTGATATTTAAGCAGCAGACGCTGCTGGGTCTCGATTTTTGCCCTTGCTCTATTCCGAAGCTCGGTCTGCAGATAAGCCTTTCTCAGCTTTATTGCTCTGAGCTTTCCTTCGGCTTTCTGAATTTCGGCGTTCATTGATTTGATCACGCGACCATGATCACCTCCTTGCTTCGCTGTTTCAGCTGGAATGATTTTCTAATGCGCGCTGTTAGTCTAGTTTCATAAAGGGAGGGGCCTGGTCATTTTAATACCTCAACCATGGTAGCTACTATGGCATGAGTCTTTACTGGTAGAAGCTGCTTCATGCCTATTATATCTAGTTTAATAGAATTCAGAATCGAGCTGAAAGTAGCTGAAGTACCGCGAGCGAGTGCGCGAGCCTGACCGATCGTGTTCACCAGAACGCGGGTATTTTCATGAACCTGTTGAGCCTTGCGGGACTTTGTAACGGAGGGTAAGTTTCAAAGCAGTAATAAGACTGTATGACATCTTGAGTCCAAGGTGTATGTAGTAGCGAGCGCCATGTGTATACTGAGGATTCTGATCTTAATTTGGGTCTGGTATGGTAATAAACTCTTCTATGGAGAAATAAAGTTGGACTGCTCATGAAAGAGCTCCGTGAATAATGAAGCTAATATCTAAGGAGATATATGGAGAAGGAAAGAAGATAAGAAGCAAAAAAGAAGGCTAAATAGGCTTGTCGTCTAGCACAAACCGGAGATTTCCAGTATGGGGCACTTTAGTGACCTCGACATATGTTAAACCCTATGCAATATCGGAGACAAGTATTAGCATGATTATATAGTTATTACCAAACTAGTAAGAAAAATAATAATTTGACCTCTCTGATAAGAATCAGTTCACTATACTGTGATTTTTGAACCTCTACAATACCATAGTAAGTTATTTCAAATTGAAATATCTTGAGTAGATCATCGGGCAAATTTTGTGAAGTTTGTGGTTCATGAATCATGACACCCGGCGCAAATATCTGTCCCACAATCACGTGATAACGAAATTTCCCGGCCCAAAAATCATATCGCGTGGCAGCAATCTCTTTGTCAGGTCAGCGACTTGGAAATTTCAAAATGTGGATTAACTGTGGGCCACTGACTGGCTTCACACAAGCGCGATATGTGCTTCATCTATCAACGGGGAAGCGGCTGGTGCTATTTCGTCTACCAGCTATTGACCCCGCCAGTCCAAAACCGAATGAGTCCCAGGGATGGTCATACTTCGCAATGGAAGCGGAGTGTCCGCATGCAGGAGGCCCAATGCAAGATTCGACAGTGGATATTGAGGACTCGGCATATGTTGCATCTTGCCCGTGGCACGCGTATGACTTCAATGTGGAAACTGGAGAGTCAAGTGTTGGACTAAAAGCCTGCACGTTTCCGATCGACGTTACTGGTGAATCTGTTCTGCTAGATTTTGCGGTTGAAAATGGCAGCTCTGTTACCTTGGCAAGAATGGAGCCTGTGAGCGAAAAGGTCAAGCTTAAGCATGCAAGGCCATCTGATAAACCACTCGCGACAAAGCGCGAAGACCCTGGCATGGCAAACTACCTGGACGAAAATGCTACACTTTGCGACTGGGCGGTGCACATCTTGAATACTGCTAATCATGAACACAAAATCGAGCTTGCCACTCATCTCTTCTCGATATTCACTGAGAAAGAGGCTTCTTCCACACCCATGGAACTCGGCCGAGGCACTGTGTCCGCGCCCGATCATCCCCCACGAGAAGAGATGGAAATTATCAGAGCTGGTGAGATGCCACGAAGCAGCAAAGGAGGTTCATTGAAAAGTCGACTTTCGATGCTCCACGCCCTAGCCAACATCGAGCTTTGGGCTATCGATCTGGCAATCGATATTTGCGTGCGATTCGCTACATTCCAGACCGAGAAGAGCTCTCAGGAGCTGCCCCGAACGTTCTTTCACGACTGGCTTAAGGTCGCGAATGACGAAGCAAAGCATTTTTCTCTCCTACGAACTCGCCTCGAAGAGCTAGGATCTTATTATGGGGCTCTCCCGGTCCATCACACTCTGTGGACATCAGCTCTGGATACGAAGGATGACCTTCGTGCTCGAATCAGTATCATTGCCCTTGTCCACGAAGCTAGAGGCCTAGACGTCAACCCTTTGACCATCCAGAAATTCCGAAATGCTAAGGATAGTGAGAGTGTGGATGTCCTCGAGATTATTCACAATGATGAAATTACACATGTTACCACGGGCCATCGGTGGTTGACCTGGATCTGCGACCAAGAGGAAACTGACCCAGTACATGTCTTCAGGACTAACGTCTTGAGACATTTCAAGGGCACTTTAAAAGGCCCTTTCAATGAAGAAGCTCGATTACAGGCTGGTATGGACAAGCGGTATTACGGTAATATTCCGCGTCCAGTCAGTGCAGCATGATGTGATATTTTTTATGATTATGATGTATGATACTACAATGAATTATTGATCGAAAATTCGAAAATTCTAGTGAGAATAGGATATTAAACTAAACAGACTTCACATTTATCTATCGAATTAGCCTTGTTGGATGTATGGGTTGAAATCTGCAGTCGGTAGCTAACTGCACGACGGCCAGGGAAGCCTCGCTGCAGCTGGAGGGAATTTGGGACTTGTCGTAGGGGTTTAGGTAGAATAGTTGGGGAACACCGTGGAACCAGTCGCAGACTAAAAGCGATGGTGTAAGAAATAAGCGGGTTTTCAAATGGGAGATTAAGAGGAGAATTACTCAACCAGCCACCAAAGTCCCGTTCCTCAGACCAAACCAAGTGGCCGTCCTTGATAGAAAATCCAGAGCTAACAGTACTGTCGTTGATGGTGACAGAGTCTCAGGCTGTTGTTATATCTTCTTAGCCGGACTGAATCATCTAATATGAAGATGAAGAGGCTCCCAGTGAAAGCCCCACTTTGAGGCACTTACCAGCGTAATTGGCATCAAAGGCGATATCAATACTTCATGGGTATTTACTGTTTAAGTCCGTGAGAGAGTTGGTGACTTTTAAGTAGAAGGATGAGCTAGCAGTAGCATTGCTCTCGAAAACAGCATCGTTGGTTCCAGCGCCAGTGTGGTAAGCAGTAAGGTAAAGGTTGTTGTGCTGGGGTTAACTAGCACCAGTAGACTTGAGGGGAGGAGTAATGGAGGAATAGATTTATTGAGGACTTTGTTGGAATCTTACTCAATATTTAAGTATACTTTAACCTAGTCATCATGGGAGGATTGTTCGAATTTTGGCGCAGGCTTTGTTTAGAATACTAGGCCAACACCTGGATAAATCATTCGCTTCTTTTAGCTGAAATAATTCTATCATTTAAAACAATTATCAGAAGACTCTAGTTTTAAATAGTATTAAACATAGATTGTAAGTCCCGAAGCTGCCAGGTTGGGTTTTGCATAGGAAGTTTATGATCTGCGCCATGGTGCGCCTAAAAAAGCGGCCCCCACGTTTCGCCACTGATGCCTCACTATCGCACCTTCGCCAGTCCTACTTGCTATCCGGAGTCTCCTGTCTCCGCACAAGGCGAATCAGGAATATTCTCAAGCATCCACCGAGAGCCTTGAACTATGGTTTTCAGGGGGAAAAGGTCAACAGCCTGCGAGCTGTGCAGGGGACGTCGTATCAAGGTAGACTCAGTCATTATTGGTGCCTGTCCTAATTCCTCATGTTAACATGGAATACAGTGTGACCGGAAGCGCCCATCATGCACGCAATGTTTGAACTCAAATGCAAAATGCAGCGGCTATCGAAGTGAGTTAGATCTTTTGTTTCTCAACGAGACAGATCAAGTCGCTCGAAGGGCAACCTCTCGGTACTCTGGGTCGCCAGCATCAAAACAGGTGCCGAACAAAAGGCCTCAGTGTGCAGATGCTTTGATAATATGCACACCAGCCCCACAAATAAACGATTCTGTCGAGTTCACTACTTCTCAGGCTATGAGCCTATTCATTTCGGCTTACGCGGGCGGTACCTATCTCGAATATCTACCGATTTTATATAAGGCCCCTGACCGCACTGGGGCCCTTGAAGCGAGTTTTAAAGCGGTCGCATTATCCTACATGTCAAACGATCGGCGAAGAAACGACCTTAGGAACTTTGCGCAGCAATTTTATGGAAGTGCATTAGCTCTGACAGCGACAGCCCTCGAGACCCCAGACACAGCATCAGCCCCTGAAACCATGGCCTCTGTATTGCTCCTGGCACTCTTCGCGACCATCTCAATGGATTCTATTCAGGAGGCCCAGGATGTTTGGTCTAAACATATACATGGGATTTGTGCTATTTTAGCATCCAATCCGTCATCTTTAGTGTTCCATGACCCGTCTGGACAAGGACTTCTTCATCATATAATTTCCGTAATCCAAATGGATTGCTTGCAACGACGAGAACCACATCCACCCCAGATTCAAAAATTATATTCGGCCTCGAGACTAAGATCCGGCTTCCAGGTGGAGTTTTGGCTTGTCATTGATCGCCTGGCGATGCTCAACGCACAGTTCGGCCAGATTCAAATTGATTCATCGTACCTAATGAGCCTCCAGGAGCTTGACGCTGAAATACAGGCTCTTCTCGAAGTAATGCCTCAGAAGTATCCTCAGGCTTTCCAATATTATGAGACTCATCAAGTCGGAGAGATGATTCATGAGGTGGGTGGTTTCCGAATACCTCAATATGTCTTTCCCAGCTACCGGAACTCTCAACCCTGGAACACACTACGCATGATGCGACTTGTTACTTTGAATCTTCTTATCTCTGGTATGACATATTATCTTGCACGCAACCCCACAGTTGAAAATGAACTGTTGGACAGTCCGCATTATTCGATGAGATTGGCATCTCAGAGTGTAACCGAAATGGCTATACAAATTTGTGGAACTGTACCGAATGACTTACGGCCTCAAAACTGGCTCGATAATCCGGATGTGAGATTCCAGTGGTCTGGCTGGGCGCGCTCTTTAATCTGGCCTTTGGGGATGGCAAAAGAATCTTCCTGCTGTCCACCTACGCTGCAGGCTTATATTGAGAGACAATTGCAGACTCTTGGTATCATAACTGGAATGCGAGCAGTTTATCAGGAAAAAGCTCTTCTGGATAATAAAGAGCGGCAGAAATTCTGGTGAGTTGCACTTGTACAATGATATGAGCATACAGGAGTTCTAACAAGAAATTTTCAATTCTAGGACACATGTAACTTATATGAGCTAAAAATATTCAATTTAAATCCCTATATATGACAAAAGAATTCTCCTAGATTAGAAACAAGATGAAAATGTTGAAGAACATAGTGAAAGAAAGGGAGAAGGAACGAAGGCATGAACGAGACGTTCACCAACAAAATGAAGTTTGGGCAGGACAAAGTATATCACAGTCTTTCAAATAGAAGGGGTATGCACTCAGTTCTTCCGATTCAAGTCAACCTCGAATGCAGAAAGGGTCACTTCTTCGATCTTGGATGAAGAGCTGTGAGGGTCTTTCCAGAATATAACCTCATTCAAGGGAACTTGAGCATACGAGTATGGGTCAATGTTAGATGTGCAATAATCGTTCCACACATTCGTAGCATTGGTAGAACCCTCATAGTCGTCAATAACATTGATCCAGCGCCATACCTCTCCCACCCGACCACTCTTGTATGCGGCACGGAATGTTGGGATGAGCTGCAAGTACGTACTGCTTGATGTTCCGGCTAAACCTTCGAGTTGGGGAAGGAGGGTCGCTATCAGATCAGTGGAGTTGGATACCCAGGAGCTGAGATGAAGAGATTTCGCATCAGTTTGAGTGAAGCTGATGGAAGAGTTCAAGTTCGGAGTTGCCGATATATAAGTTCCGCCATATTTTGTGCGAAGCTGAGTCTGTGCTGCGGCCTCTGCGCCCTTAACCAAGGGGTTGATAATACTTGTGAAAATAGTATTAGGTGAGGGCAACTTGCCAGCAACTTGGAAATATGCAACCAGGTCATACTGCGGAATGATAAAACTGTAGCTAAAGTAGTCGTCCAAGCCACCGCCCTTGGTGTATATCGTGACTGGACGCTTGGTGCCTTGTAGAACCTCTGTGGTGCGAAAGATCTCCCACGGGTAGCCATAGAAAGAGCGGCTACCCGAACTCCAAGCTGCGATCTGGAACCAGTTCAAGGTCGGCGTGATCTCCTGGCCATTCTTGAGAGCCCATCGCAAGAACTTGATCATGTCTGCAGAAGAACTGTAAATCCCTCCAGCTGGGTTGCTGTACCCTTGATTTTGTGACCAAGCACTGTCCGAACCGCCTTGCGCCTCAACAGAGGTATCCGGGGTTGTAAACGACGTGGAGTGCATGGAGAGGGGTTTGAAAATTTCCTTCTCAATATAATCTTCGTATTTCATGCTAGTGACTTTAGCGAGGACTTCACCGAGGAGAGAAAAGCCGACGTTGCTGTATGAAGACACTTTCTGTGGCGGGAATAAGGGGTTGAATCGGTGGAGGTAGTCGTATAATCCTGAATAAAACTTCAGTCGATGCAAGTTTTATCTATAGCGTAGGTTTTACATACCAGATTCAGTGCATGTGATATTGAAATCTGAATATTCTCCACACTTGGGCAACGCCTTCAACTGGGATCCATCGATGGGCGGGAAGCCGAGCTGGGTGACATCTGGAATTGTCAAGAGAAGGTCCAGATCACCATCTGCTCAATATGTTAGCTCCTTAAGCTTACTCAAGGGCAGTGACCTCACAGTTGTCAGGAAGCCCACTGATATGGGCCAGCAAAGATCGGATAGTGATGCCTTTCCAGTTGATTTTGCTGGATCCATTTTTTACCGCCGGCAGATATTTGGTGACTTCGTCGTCCAGTCGAAGATTTCCCTCTGCCTCTTGTTTCAGGATACCCAGGGCAGTGAATAGTTTTGTATTGCTTGCGATTCGATACACTGAGGAGCCATTTATCGGGCTGCCTCCCAATGATTTGTCGTGATGGTAGCTGGAGTGTAGGGTCTTATTCGAAGAGGAAATTTCTAAGGAAAATGAGGTTCCATTAAAAACATTTTCCTCAAGCAGCTTTTTGATATTGGTGTCAATATTTTGGAAAGCGCTTGAGAGAGTTCTATCGCTGTATTTCGGCGGGGGGTAGGAAATCTCAGGTTCACAAGACGCATAAGCGTAGTGCGCCCCAGAAAGGAGTGCGCAAATAGAAAAGATCTGGCTCGGTATGAGACGCATATTGAGGGAATTCTCAAGACTATGCTGTTTTTTTGAAGGTTATATTCTCAATTCCTACCTGAGCTTTATATTCTGTACTTCCAGGAGCCCCATCATGGGGCGCAATCGCCCAAAGAGGAAGCAAGCGCGTTAGCGTGGGCAGACGGCCAGGCAACCCTATATTACCAAGGAGCTTAATTTACGCTTCTCGAAACTTAAGCTTCTCGAAACATGTTCTCCCTTTCTAGTAATTCCTAGATTTTTTTCAAGTCCAAATGGATTGAGTCTAACTGGTTTGTGCCATATGAAGCTGTTTGAACCGTACTGTAGAAAATGTGGGCGTAAGGATACAACACTGTTACAAGAACTGGTTGGGGTACGTGCCCTTTGATTTGTATTTGAACGTGCGCTGGAATATACAAGGGAAGGTTCCTATGGACGTTCAAATACAAATGAAAAGGCATATATAGCCCTGTGGTGGGAATCACCCCTAAACCTCCGGGAGGCATGTTCCCGACACTCAAAGGGATAGTTGAAAACCGTCGGAAGGGAAATGGACGTCTTTCAGTAGTCAGCTACACATGTAGTGAAATGGTTAATTATTTAGAAATTAGTTCTGTCTTATGAGAGTTTTGACGGACCGATTATCGAACAAGTAGTCGAAAGACGTTCCCAATGAATTTCAAGATTTAGTGACAGTTTTTCCCGTTTGTCTCGCCTTTCATCATATTTTTCATAGCTTTAATGGCATTAGGAGCATCTGAGACAGACATATCTGCCATGTCCAAGCCGCGAATCGAGTCTGCCTTGGCAGCCACAATTTGCTCTCCAGGCCCACTTCAGGATTGTGACGATAATTACTGCGTGGGACAAGGCCTGTCGATCGATGACAAGGATACTACTTTGGGACTAGCTATTGCGCCTCAGGCATCATATCTTCGGAATTAGTTAGTGCCTGAGAATGCTTAGATTCCCCTTTGACACACCCCAGGCCCTAAACTTGGAACTTGTTCAGCACGAATTAGAGGCCGTCTTTGCCGGAGGCACCCGGGTGCCACGACAGGGATAATTCCAAAAACCAATATTCCAACGCACTTCTATGCCTCGGCTTCGGCTGCGGGTACATAAATTCCAAACCTGACTGCGCTTTTGCTAGTAGAGCCGAGGAATGTTGATGGCAAAAGGTCTCAGATCTGCATCAAGTTTCGCGGCCGACCGGTTAATATCTGTAGAGATCGCTAGCCAGGCATATGAGATCAATCTCGCTATCGCGGTTGGCTCTTGGGTAATTGGGCCTTTGGTACCAATCAATTGAAAAGAGCCATGACCTGATCATGCTCTTAAGCCGATCATAAGATAAACACATTAATAGTGGAGGAGCGGCCCGAGGGGTGGGGGGTCGTATTCGCTTTGAAAGAGTCACTATATCGATTCGGCGAATATGGTCGTTCTCAACAAAAGGCATGGTTTCGAACACCTTATTCGATATAGCCACAAGTCTTGTCCTTAGAACTTGATTTGTAATCCCCTGAGTCTACCGCAGATATAGTCTGTCTGTCAAATGATTCTACACGAATAGTCTGCTCCCGTGGTGGGAGCTATCATCTGATAGGAGGACCACATCACGAGAATCAGCCTCCCCGCGGGCCTCCTCACTTTAATCGATTCCCCTGGCATCCCCTGACAGCCCGCTATGACCGCGTGGACTGATCCAAAATCCAGCAGGCAAGGAGCTGTGCTGATTGGATACCAATCACCTGATCCCCGCTAGCACAGGAACGAAGGGCCGATTCATGCGGAGAAGATGCATTCGGCCCATGCTTCTTTGTCTCGCGTGGAATGTCGTCAAAGATTTGAAATTGCCGACAACTGAAGTCTATTTTCGGAGGCCCCTTGTAGTATATAGCGGCAAACACCCACTCTGCGTTTCTTTGAGATCTTTTCCTCTGCAACCCGGAACCCAAGAAGTCAATTGATAAGCAAGGGGTGTTTTGACGGCACGAGCCTCCCCCACGCATCACCATGCAATTTTGGCTGCCTTTAGGATTAGCTACTCTTGGAGCAGCATATGTTGTCCAAGATGGAAGCACCTGTACACTTTATCCAGAGTCCCTCAAGAATGGCGGCGACGCTGTTGACGACGCGCCTTCAATTCACGACGCCTTCGAACTTTGTGGGTCCAACGGCAAAGTCATATTTTCGGACCATACATTCAACATCAATTCAGTTTTGAACACAACGAACTTAGTAAACTGTGATGTATCATTACGGGGAGAGCTACTATTCTCCGACGATATTCAATATTGGCTGAGCAACTCTTATTCCGTTGTCTATCAAGACCAGTCTACTGCTTGGCTTTTTGGAGGGGAGAACGTCACTTTCAGGGGAGAGGGTGGCTGGTATAATGGCAACGGCCAAGCATGGTACACCGAGAATCGGAATCAAAGCAACCAACCAGGTCGACCAATCAGTATCACCTTTTACCAATCCAAAAACTTGTGGGTTGATAATCTGAACATTACCCAACCGCAGTTCTGGGCAACATTCGTATCTCACAGCTACAATGTTTCTATCACCAACTTCTATATGAGTGCGACCAGCAACGATGAATGGGGTACAGTCAACACCGACGGTTATGACTCATGGAACAGCGATCTTCTCCTTGTGGAGAATGCCTATATCACGAGTGGTGACGATTGTATCGCAGTCAAGGGCAACACAACTAACTTGACGGTCCGCAATGTCATCTGCAACTGGGGCTTCGGAATGGCAATTGGGTCACTTGGTCAATATCCAGAGACGCCAGACTATGTCGAAAACATACTGTTTGAGGATATCACTTGTAACAATTGCATGGAAGCAGCTTTCATCAAAACATGGCAGGGTGTTCCCGAAGATGACAGCTCAAACGGTGATGCCGGAGGTGGCGGCAGCGGTACTGTCAAGAATGTACAGTTCCGCAACTTTGAGTTGACGAATGTCGCCCTGCCGATTCAGATCTCGCAATGCATTTATAATGAAGCCCAGAACAACTGCAATACCTCAAAGATGGCCATTTCAGATGTCACTTGGTCTAACATCAAAGGCACCACCCGATACAATGTCGCTGCCTCCATCTATTGCTCTGACCTACATCCCTGCCCGGGGATCAAGTTTGAGAATGTCAAGCTTGAAACGGTCAACAGCACGTTAGGACTGCCTATGTCTAATACTGATATTCAACACGAGGTGTATCAGTGTAAGAATATCATTGATCAACGTGACTCGGGTGTGCCTTGTAACCGTGTCGCACCAGACAACTACAGCCAGGTCGTATCATCAAATATTTCGGGCGACGAAGAAAGCAGTGCTGCGGACAATACCGAAGAAGTCGCTAGATCAAGCGAGCCTGAGTCCCAGGGCTTCGGCGCCAATGGACAACAAGAGAAGCTGTCTTACATGGCAGCAAGGCTATGATACGATTCGCCCACTTTAGTCCCATAGACGATAATACGAATTGAGCACGCCACCATTGTCAATATCAACCTTCGAAGATATACGCGAACCTTCATAAATCCGTAATTCATATTTCGCGCAACCCCTTATTGGTCATAACTGTGAGGAGGATATCATAGGACGGAGGTAGCAAATTATCTACCAAAGCTAAATGAAGAGAGTGGTGCCGGGTTGACCTGAGAAAAAAAAGGGTAAAAAAAAAAACGACAAGAGTGAGATTTGAACTCACGCGGACGAATCCATATGATTTCGAGTCATACCCCTTAACCGCTCGGGCATCTTGCCGAATTAAGTAAATTTGGGGCATTTTATTGCCACATGAGGGGGTGCGGAACGGCTCTGCCGATCTAGCCACATCAAGCCCTCCACCTAATCGCTCCATTAGCAGTTCTATTTGGTCGATGCAGATTATGTTTATAGTACTTGACTCTGCGCGATTCAACTTTCGAATAAAAATTATAACCAATACCTGAAGCTATCTCTTATAGATACTGCCCAGGTGGGTTATTTGTCTCCAAATTTTGTTCGTCCCTGTGGGCATGCTAGCAAAATATATATCCAGGTGTTAATGGTACCAACCCAGGAGTGGTTCCAATATCTTCGCTCATGAGGCTGCTTCCAAGGTTTGTACCTAGACACTACCAACGGACAAATGCGGGCTGAGAAGAATAGTTTCCATCTTAGCTATGGAAAAATCAAACTGGCTAACAGAATTGGAGGCCCCTCCACAGGATTTGCCATTGATTTTTCCAAGGTTGAAGTTAGGAGAGGACTTGACGAATACACTATAAGCAACTGTTAAGTCAACTGTGCTCCTATCTTGTTTATCTATTTTCTTCTCTCCGAGTACCCCAGTGCGGCGAGAGAAATGAAAAGGGATTATGTATACAAAGATCCAATAAAACGTCGCGCGAGGAAGACAACACCGCTGGGAAGATGAACATTGAGATCAATTCCCGTGGTATTTAAAGCGCAGGCTATGAAATAGAACAAAGACATTTCAAGAGATGAGATCCTTCTCGAAAATTCATTCCTGAAATAAATATCTTGTTTTCTTAGAGCTCAAAGTTCTGTTCCCCAATATGGTGGACAATCGCCTTGCCTGTGTCGAAGGGAAAGAGTTCCTTGCAAAAGGATTTGTAAAAGAGGCTATCGTACCCCTTCGGGATCAAACAAAGTAATTTATTTTTGGATGTTCTTTGGATGTGCACTGATTTCGTGACCAGGACGTTTTCTCATGATATGCTCGGAGGTCATCCAAACTCCTTCACGGAGTACCTCATGAGCAAGCACCACTAGATCACGAATGCAGGCCTTTCGGGTATGAATACAATAAGCGTCTTTCGTTCAGTATTGCCTATTGAAGAGCAAAACAGGACGAGGATCCATTATGGTGAAACAAGAACCTCGGGTTCTATCAAGAACGATTTCATGCAGGATCTACCTGTGTTGGCCAGAGATAACACCCTCCCCCCCATTCTGATTATTTCACCCACCCAAAGTAGCGACTCATTGTAATGATTCAGCTTTGCTAGACTTGAGAAATGAAGGACATATGACATACCGGGAGAAGCCTAATGATAGTCATGGTAGACTATCATTCAATATGTACCCCAGAACTCGATTTCTTCCTACTCGCGGATAAGCCTACCTACTAATTTCCCCGTGCTCATAACTAGTTTTCTGCATAGGCAAAAGAAACTCCCACTTCGTTGCGAGTAAACCCCAATATTTCTCCAAAGAAACGCCGACAGTGTCGATCTGTGGAGTTTCCGGGCGCATTCCCCACGGGGACCGAGAAAGTATGCACTCAGCGGGCGCCATAAATACCGTGCACTCTAGACAGACATCCCGTATCTCATTTTCCTCGATGAACTCCATGCCATTTCAAATCCATATTGGCCTCGTATCATGCTGAACGCTTTGCGACTCCTTTGTATTTGCCTCTGGGCGCGCCTCTCATGGGCGGCAAGTTACCATGAGCCATACCGCCCTCAGTACCACTTCTCGCCTGCAAAAAATTGGATGAATGACCCAAATGGGTTATTATATCATAATGGAACATACCACCTGTTTTTCCAACACAATCCATATGGCATTGAGGACGGAAACATCTCATGGGGCCACGCTACGAGCCGAGATTTGACCCACTGGGAGGAGGAGCCCATTGCTATCCTCGCCCGGGGTTACCCCGGGAATGTTTCGGAAATGATCTTTACTGGAAGTGCTGTTGCAGATGTGAATAACACGAGTGGACTTGGAGCTGATGGCAAAATTCCATTGGTTGCTATCTATACATCTTCGGTATTTTCTAGGAATCAACCAGGCTTGGGGGTACCCGTTCACTGACCGTTCATGATCTATGTAGTACGAATTTTCTCAAAAATTGTCAAGCGGAAAATCAGTGAAGGCTGATCAGCAGTCTCAGTCAATCGCATACAGCTTGGATGACGGCAAGACATGGACTACTTATGATGCCTTGAATCCCGTTATTCAAAATCCGCCAGCTCCGTATGAAAGCCAGTGGAAGAATTTTCGCGATCCATTTGCATTCTGGCATGAGGAGACACGAAAATGGATTCTTGTGACGAGTTTAGCTGAAATTTATAAATTAGTCATTTGGACGTCTGACAATCTTATTGATTGGACTGTCGTTAGCGAATTTGGACCTTTTAATGCGGTCGGCGGGGTGTGGGAATGCCCAAATCTCTTTCGACTCCCCCTAGGAAATGACAAAAGAAGCTCGAAATGGGTTATGGTTGTCGGTCTGAATCCTGGGGGACCACCAGGCACCGTCGGCTCTGGAACACAATATTTCGTGGGGGAATTCAATGGGACGTCATTCGTTCCAGATACGGACTATGTGTTTCCAGGCAATGAAACCGCAAACTGGCTAGACTGGGGCCCAGATTATTATGCGGCTGCTGCCTGGAATGGACTTCCAGATTCCGAGCATGTTCAGTTAGGATGGTTGAACAACTGGCAGTATGGTCAAAAGATACCAACGAAGCCTTGGCGAGGTGCGATGGCTTATCCTCGGCATCTGACGTTGAAGCAAGATGGCAAAAAAGCAGTCCTTCTTCAACAACCGCAAGAAAATATTTCATCTCTTCGAGGGGAGGAAATTTTCCAACAAGAATGGCCATCTTTCGGAGAAGGATCGCAGGACCTTGGATCTCGAGGAAAGTTGCTCGATATTGAGTTGAGGCTTGCAGACCAGGACTCAGCATCATCTGAACCTTCCGAAGCTGGTGTTGTGGTTAGGGCCACCTCTGATTTAAAAATCCAGACTCGAATTGGATATGATTTCGGCAAGAAGTCTATCTTCGTCGACCGAACGAAGTCTGGCATTACGGGATTTGATAAGACTTTTGCAAGTGTTTACCATGCCCCGCTAACTCGGGATGAGGATGGAAATATCAAACTACGAGTCCTGGTAGACTGGTCGAGCGTTGAAGTCTTTGGTGGCGACGGAGAATCCACGTTAACATCCCAGATTTTCCCAAGCGAGAATGGAACACACCTTCAAATGTTCTCCAAAGGAGGAGCAACTCAGAATGTCTCGCTGCGCATCTGGAATGTGAATACTATTTGGAGCTGAAGATGCCCAAGCAGTACATGAAGGACACATGGTCTCGGATTTGAAAATTTTTTTTCATGGAAAGGATGGGACGTGGTTATCACTAACAGAATTGAGATTTACGAGATTCGAATGTTACCCTAACTCCCTGTCGATCGCAGGAATTCAACCCGGGGTAATTGTAACGGAGAGCATTGAGACGTAAAACTTTGTTTGGCTTTTCACAGAGATGTGTGGAGATATAGTAAAGCAACCCAATTCAACTGCTTTGCGATGAATAATATATAAGCTACGACTGATCTAGAAAAGAATATGATCCTTGCGCTTGGTCCCAAGGTTCAATCTCCTGGCGGCATGTCTCCTCGCCAAATGTCTTATCCTATACTCTAGTAAAGAGTAGCGAATCAATAGATTTTAGAAGGGCGATAGAGTTTCTGTAAGACTAATGGGCGATTTTGTAGAAATAGGTCTTAAGGGGTATCAATAGTATAACTTATATAATAATAAGTTCGAGTAGAGAGTATAAAGGTATTCTATAAAAGTAAAATCTATAGAAGAAAATAGTCTAAAGAAGGTCGCTTTAGTATTTTAACATAGAATTATAGGGGCTTCTCTATCTTCTTGTTGTCCTTTTCTATAGCTAATTTTCCTAAATACACTCCGCTCCGAGTCTTAGATATCTATTAGAACCTAGACTAACTACTTAAAAGAGTTATCCATAGTACAGAGGGTATATTTTTAGACTATCCCTTGCTTCTCTTAGTTACTCGTTTAGAAGGAGACTCTAGAATAAGCTTCGAAGGGGAACCTAATATAGCGCGCTTCTACTCTCCCCGTTTAACTCTGTCCTCTACACAGTCCAATTCAACTATTTCATCAAATAATAAGAAGGGAAGTTGTTAGCTTAGGGGAGGCCCATAAGCCGAGTAATAGCGCAGTGTATTCTTGTACACACTCTCGGCTGTCCCCAGGCGACGACGTAGGTCTTTAATTGTGCGACCCTGTTCCGCTAGAAATGGTGAATAACTTTCTGTTTGTCGAATAAAGCCTTAAAAGTCCCGAGTATATCTCTCCTTGGTATTGATTGATTGCAGGGCATGTAAAATATAGATACTATGAGCAAAGCAACTTACGAACAACAACCACAACGACAACCACAATTAATGAGCATAATATTTTCAATCCACAGAAATGGACAGAAACAGACAGGTTTAAGGAGGTCAAATAAACACAGGAAGCAATCTCCAGTGGGCAATTATCACCTATCACAACACTGTTGGTCTATTTTGCTTCATTCTCTGCCCGACGCGAACGCTTCAAAATTCTCCTCCAATGGCTCCTATGCGGCCTAATGTGTGCATTTAAGGTGAGCGCACTATCATCCATCTCCAAATTATTGCCCTTGCTATAGGGTGGGGGGCTATGGTGAAGTGTAGCCGGATCTCATCTGCCTTTCGCAACAGCTCTGATTCAGAAGGCTGACCACCAGAGGCCGGAGACACAGCTCCATATAAGTGTCCATATTGATAATTTGAACTTGATCTACTGTGTCGAAACAGTTCATTCTGTGCCTTCAAGGCTGAATTCTGCTAGGCTGAATTCTGCTAGGCATAATAGCTAGCCGCATCCACTCGAGAAATGGTGTTCGTCGCTCTAACGTAGATGGCCGGATGGCTAGACTTGGACTTTATAGCTAATGCCTGAGTGATATACTGCAAAGGTTTCCAAGCAGATTTCCTAATTTGGCACCATTTCCCAAGGAGTTTCCTTTCCGATTTGTAGATGATCAAGATGGTTGATTTCCTGACATCTGATGTCATATCTGAAACCATCATGTTATTCCTTCACAACAGAATGCAACATTACTCAATTAATCATGAGTAGATCCGATTCAAAGACCAAGCGGGAGCATTTAAGCACAACAGCTTTGTCCGATATTGCCATAGGACGCCCTTGCTATGATCGGTGGATCTGACGGATGTATTAGTGAGCAAGGTGACTCAACCCCAACACCATGCCAAGACCACTTGTATAAGAGCGTTTTATCTCCCAGCATTATAAAGAGGAACCAGCTTTCAAAGCCTTATTGCTTATGATAATTGAAAACATGGCGCTATATCCTCCGCTCAAGTTCACCGTCCCAACTGCCCTTCTTCTTATTGACAACCAGTCGGGCTTCACCCACGCGTCGACCGCGTCAAGTTGGGGTAACGGGCGGTCCAACCCTCTTTACGAGGCGAATATCCAGTCGCTTTTGAGTGCATTTAGAGCAGCGAGAGATTCCTCCTCAGCTCCATTGGAGATAATTCACGTTTTCCACTCCTCTGTTCAACCCGATTCCCCGCTTCATCCGTCCCATCCAGCCAAAGGAATCCGCCCATTGGATTTCGCTGTCCCCGCGGCAGATGGCAAAGAGCCGGTATTTTGGAAGAGCGTGAACTCTTCTTTCATTGGTACCAACCTTGAATCTCACCTACGTGAGAATGGTATCCGTCAACTTATCATTGCTGGCTTGACGACTGATCACTGCGTCTCAACGACTACTCGCATGGCAGCTAATCTCCAAGTTGTGGATCGTTTCCTTGACGGAGGGCCCGTGAAGCTGCAATCTGACGGTACTCACGAGAAAACTGTCAAGGTGGAGGCAGGGAGGATTATTCTTGTGTCAGATGCTACTGCGACATTTGGCAAAGGCAGTTTTGATGCCGAGACTATTCACAAAGTTTCTATCGCCAGTCTCGAAGGAGAGTTTGCGGAGATCTTCGGTACGGAAGATATCGTTAAAGCTTTGAAGAATGCCTAAGTGCAATAAAACGGATGTTACCCAGTGTCATATCATGATAGCATTATCAAAAGAATTGCTGTTTTTACAGGTATTGTGGCTCCCGTATAAGTCCTCATGATCTAGAGTGCCAACCTATGCGACAACTTCCGATCGAAAAATCCTTCTTCATAAGCCATTCACAGTGGATACCGAAACACAACGTGCCTCTTTTCCAAAAGCGCTTTGGATGGGGACGCTGCTGCCTTCCCATCTCTTCAGCGTGGGACACATCATCTTCGCTCTCCATGATAGTCGGAAGAGGCACTGGCTTTGTGGTAGAGGTGTAAGGAGTTGGAAATGCCCATCGCAAAAGACTGTCCATTTGATCGAGATATTCCGAGGTATCAAAATCCACAACCCTACTTATCCCAACCTTGAGCGATTCATCGTAATATCCATACAAGATTCGGGCTTGGGCTCGAGGCTGAAACGAGATTATCAAAGTCTGAATTCCAGTTAGAGAATCAGTTTCTGCTTGGAATAATGATGCACTGACCGGGAAAACTTGATTTTGAGGTTGCTCAGACACTCCCCAGTCGGACTTTCGTTTCCTCTGCCGATAATACCCATCCGACATCCAACTGGCCAACACTAAAAGCTCGGCAGGTGTGGGATTCTTATCCTTAGCAGCCTCATCGCTGATAATCCACACTTGTCGGTGAGATTGGTGTAGACTATCGACTTGCATTGCGCGAATTATTTGGAATGTGTTGACTGGCAATCTTTCATGAAACGGCTTGTCGACTCGGTCAGTGATTCGTTGTAGGTCGTGTCTATGATTTAGTTAGGATATGGACACCAAATGATCGAAATCAGGCTCACGAGATTCTCGGCCATTTTTCAATATAAGGCGCGCGGCATATCTTCTGATTTGCGGCATGGGTCACGAGAGCCATAGCCAAGGATTGGTCGAGTCTTTGTTGACTATTGCAGCCGGCCTTTTGCAAAAATCGAGCATTGGTAAACGAATCTATGCCAGGATCGTCTGCTTGCTTGTAGTTTTCAATGAGCTTCGGGATCTCTTTTTGTTGAGGGACAAAGTATGGATGGAAGAACTCGCTAGTAGCTCCGGTTTCGAAATCAATATCGAAGACTTGCGTTTCAAGATCTTTAAGATCCGAGTCTGAAAAATGGTTGACTTTAAAAGTACCGGGCCATAAGCAGCATATCATCAATTGTCCTACTTGCTTCTCTGCTTTTTCAACTCGCCGAACCCATATCGGTTTCTTTTTTGGCATTTTGATCTTGCGAAGTGGTAGAATCTTATATAGAATAAACGTGTAGTGTTGGAATTGGGAAGTCGGAATGAAACATTTGCCTTTTAATTCTGTCATAATTTGTTTCCTTGACGCTCCGTTCTCTAAATTTCACGGACTAATACTAGTCGGATTGCAAGATGTCTCGTTCCATGGGTTCATGTCCTCGATTAGGGGCCCCGACAACTTGAGAGAAAACAGCCTACCCGGACCTGTAATTACATCTTCCCTTATGCGTAAGTTGACATGTGCCCGGCATTCAATAATACAGAATCATAGTACGGATTTATATACCCAGTACTACGTATAGGCAAATAGCATCCACTTGTGTATGTGATTCTGTGTTGTATAACCAGCTTTCGCATCCTTCTAGTCTAGTAAAATCCTACCTAATCCATCATAGTAGTACCAATGTGAACATGTCTTGGAATGGTCTACAGTCCGCCAAAATACCCTTGCGTGGCTATTTGTCACTTCTAATGTTCAAACAAAGAGGAGCCGACACCACATGCGTCTGCGAACAGGAAAACGGGACGAGGAGAACAGCTGAAGCTAGGCTCATGTACTACTTCTACAATAGATATTGAAATAGTCCTATGAATGAGAACCAACAGACGATGAAAGAAGATCTATATGGCTCAATCGACACCAATCTCTCGAGTATGCAGCTACAAAAATGCACTGTCAAGTTAAAGTAAAAGTTACACGAAACTAATTACTCTTCAGGGTCTCTAACACAAAGGAGAAAAGAATACAGTAGCGGTTAAGGCAGAAAATGAACCGCAGATCACCATCAGATAAATGGTTGATATACCTCAAGTCTTAAGTCAGACAAAAGAACCAGACACCAAGAAACATGACACGTCACAAGCATCAAATCGCTTAGACGAGGTCAC
>MWPW01000521.1:0-15811 GCA_002153405.1 Mycosphaerella populi pn0402 | reverse complement strand
CCCGCCGCCGGTGCCGCTGCCGCCACTGAGGCTGCTCCCGCCGCCGCTCCTGCCGAGGAGGAGGAAGAGTCTGATGAGGACATGGGCTTCGGTCTCTTCGACTAAGCGCACAATCCTGCAAAGGATACGACTGCCATGTATTAGATTTTATAACTTGACCCTGTCCTGAAATGGAAGGGGAATGAAAACTTATGACTTGGCAACGGCAACTCGTGTTCCGTTTTTCTTTTCTAGACATAATGGACGTAGATTCGCTCCATTCCCTGTCTTCTCTCAAATTGTGAGTCACTTCCCCTCCTACATCCCACTCCTTACACCCTACCTTCCTGTGACACTCGACAACCCGGCGGATGATTATAAATTTTTAACCCCGAGCAATGGCCCCGTGGCCGCGCTGAAGATTAAAAACGCAACAACAACACTCTAATTTTTTGCTGACGCCAAGCAACACTTTGCATTTGTCCATCACTCAACATATTGTCTGATCAATTGCTAATTATAATAAAGATTTATAGGTGTACCTTCCGAATGAACGTAGTATCTCGTCGCATCGTAGTTGTTTCGAACGGTTATGAACGTGGTAGGCCTCGGTTTTGAAGACCTTGAAACAGGTCTGGGTACTAGCATGTCTAATATAGTAGCACCTCGAGAAATCAACAGTATCTACAGATCATCAACCTTGGAACACTCATACTGCTAGTACAATTAGGAGTATAAATTAAGATCCCTCAAGCAATACTATATTCATGGTATCGTATCCATACTTAAATCAGTATATATTATGCACAATCAGCTCCCCAATAACATGATTCCCACGAAGCCCGACGAGTTTCACCAAGCTACTCGTCAGCACCACGACCAAACCGGCCTCCAAATCCACCCAAGTCACGACGGAAGAACTTCCCAATGTTCTTCAAATTCTCATTGAGATTACCTGCGGCGCTTGATTCAGAGGGACTGTGAACATGGCTGATTTGCTGGGCAGAGTTCGGAGCAGGCGACGAAGTGCCAGAGCCAAGACCCGGACCAGCTGCGCCAGCAACTCCCCCAGTAATGCCAGATCCAAGGTTTGGGTTTCCAAAGCGATCAACGCCATCCTTTGCAGCTGATATAAGAGCAGAACCTAGCATCGACGCATCGAAGCGAGAGGGTATGGACGGGGTGCCACTTAGTCCCAGGCCCTGGGATACCGAGCCACTTGATGGAGCGGCTGCAGCGGGCGCCTGGATGGCTGTCAGCATGGGGTTGCTTTGTTGGAGGCTAGAGGCAAAACGATCGGAGGCGCGATGGAGCTGGAATAGTTCGACAAGGTGGTTTTGCTCTTGGCGACTCCGGATGCCCTTCAGGTCGAGGATCTTGCGGAAGTTATTGTTGTTGCGGTCCGCGATGTGGATCAGATATGCCTGCACGAGCGCTTCAGGTGGAGATGGCCGAACTTGCAGGGTTTTAAGAAGGGTCTCTATCTTGAAGAAGCTGCTGTTGACACGCTTCACGAATCCCGCTGGGGCCGGGGCGGGAAGCAGGGAGGAAAGACCACTTTTGAGCGTGTAAGAGTCAAGCAGCATCTGAATGAAGTTAGTATCGGTGAGTTCCTAGCAAAGGGCATTCAATTACCTGTTCAGCGCCTGTTTCAGAAACAGGCTTGCATTGGAAAACATTGCTGATAAACAGACTTGACATTAATTCAATAAGGTGGTCGGAAAAGGCACGCGCATATTGCTGCTTGTGAAGCAAGAGCAGAATCTCTGCTGCCTTCTCCTTTGTCTGTGAGAGCAGTTCGCTCACATATGAGCTTTGGTCACTGACGGCCTCAATCTTACTCCAAGGGGTGTTCCGCATCTCACGCCAACATGGTTCTAAGTTGATCTCAACTTGGCGGACGAGTCCCCTAACCGCGGCAGAAGCGATGCCCATGAACGAATCTGCCTGGCTCTGGAGGTCTACAGATTGCTTCAGGCTCTCATCTAATCGGCTCTTGATCTTTTCTTCCAGTTGGTTACAGGTGGTATAGCAATAATCAGCCGTATTGAGAACAATCACCAGATCTTCAATTGTAGGAACAGTCGATGGTGTAACTCCGGAAGGACGCTCACTGATATAATTGAGGAGAATTTGCTGCGCATATTGATCGAGATACTTTGCAAACAATTTTGCCAAATCTGCAAGGCTCGTGCCTGTTGAGAGCTTTGAACATTGCTGAAGTGAATGACGATAGAAGTTGAATAACTCAGTTGAAGACGACACAACAATGTGAGAGTTGAACTCATCATCTGGGGGTTTGATAGGCTGCTGGCGATACTTGGGCAGAAGTGCGGCTAGCTGTTTGTCCTGCGCTTCCACCCAGACATTCAAATATGGCTCAAATGCTTCAGATATGGATTGCGTAAATGTAGGGCTTTCTGTTGACGCAAAAGTGTCTGTAGATGGGCGCGAAGGAGTAAAGCGGTGCTCAAGAGAGTGCTCAAATTCGAGCGTTTCTTGCAGGCAGGAGAGCAGCAAGTTAACGTCAATGGTTTGGCCGTTCCGCACAGATCGGGACAGTATTCCTTTGTAGTCCTCGCGAGTGCCTTCGCAGAAGACATTTGCAAGGATTTCATTGACCCTCCACGAAACAGGGAAGATAGCGGCATTTTCCTCGTCGTAAATTTTTAATATACGCCTGAACCAAGAATACCGACGAGATATGTTATCCAAGGATCCAGCCTCTTCATTGTTCCGGAATACTTGGCGATATTCGCGAAGCTGAGTATTGCAGTACCAGGTCACCAGCCGCGATCGAGCATGCTCGCCCAATGCATCCGCAACCAAACAAGCCTCTGAGAGTACCACGCGCTTCTGAGTGACTTCGCCCTTGGCAAAGGCAATTTCAAAGTCCTCACAGACTTGCTCTAGCAGATCTCGCTGAATATCTGCCACATTTCGGCTCAGGATCGCAATTTGGTCGATCGATCGGTAGGACTTGAAGTGGGCCATGAGTTGGATCACGGCCTGCAGAAGCTGGGCGCAATCACGGTACTGTCGCGTTCGGCTGAGAGCCTGCAATTGATCATAGGCAGTCGTCAACATCTGTAGCCGCTTGAGTGCCGTCATAGACAAGGTCAGGTTCCTCTTCGCGTTGTCCAATTGCTTAATGTCGGCCGTCATGTCCGTTATAGCCTGCTCGGTCTTGGAGGCCCGCTCGCGCACTTCGTCGATCTTCTTGAATAACTCTGAAAGATCGGCCTTTGCTGTTTGGATGCGTTCCACGCTTTCCGCATTGGAGGTGACCTGCTCTTCGACCAGCGCGCCGATGTCATAGTCCAATTCATCTTCGTAGGTGTGTAGGCCGTCGGAGATTTGAGAGACGGAAGAGAGGGTGGAAGGGTGTGAGAATATAGCATTCAGGTGATCGATAGGGTCATAGTCCACTAGAAAGCCCACGGTTAGCTCTTGCTCGCATGCTCAATGCCCTAAGTTGGGGCCGCGTACCTGCATCCAAGACGTCAAGGGAGGTCTCTTCCTCGGACGGCATTGGGCTGGTGGTTGGAACAGTGATTGTGGTCATTCCATTAGCTCAAAATGCTCATTCTTCTCTTGACCAGGTTGACTTTGCGGCCAATGCCGTGGTGTGAGGTTGTTCAGATGTTCGTAGGGGAGTGGGTGAGTTGGACCGGAGAACGGGGCCGCCTTCACTCCGGCCAGCTTGGCGTCTTACTCAACATGGGGTCAATCGCTAAGCTAATAACCACAACCAGGGAGGCATTTGGAAACTTGAATCAATATCTTCTCTCAATATGGAATTTTATAAGTAGTTTCTCGATTTGTATAAGAAAATAAATTACGGACTGGGTTCTATCGATTGGATACGCCAGTACAACCAACCTCCGTGTTTATTTGGATACTTGGGAAATACTATCATTATCTTAAGCTTCGTGTATATAAGAAAGGCTGTGCATATTTAATGATTATAAAAATTGGGGAAGCTTCCGATGTTCCAAATCCGAAGTTAGTTCGCGTAAATCGTTCTTAGGACACACCAAACGCTAGGCTGTCCATGTTCCCTGCCATGTTTGGCAGCAAGTCGCCAAGGCCACTCCACTGTTCAATAGAATAGGCCATTTGAAACATCTCCTGCATGGATGGCATGTCCGAAATATCAAATTCAAGAGGAGCATCGATCATCTCGCGGTCAAGCCATTCTGTCCCTACTCCGACCTCAGCTGTCGATCCAGTCGCATTTTCAGTCGCGGGCAAGTTTGGGTGAGCCAAGTCAGCCTGGCCTTCACATTCGAATGTATTATGTGCGTCTGCGTAGCTCTGTAGACGAAGGTCCACCTTCGGCTTAATACCGCGAAGTATCTCAGCGGCATTATTAGCAACTGCAAAGTTTTCGCCAAATTTATCAAAAATCTTGATTGAATTGTCAATTATGCCGCCCGCATCATATGCCAATGCACTAGATGGACATGCGAGAGTGAAGCCGACAAAGGTCATAGATGCATTCCACTGCCATTGAAATGCCTCGTGCCATCCAGTCAATATAGTTGTAGATGTTAACACTTGGTGCATAATATTCGTGTGAGTAATAGCATGAAGCGCACACTTGAGGGCAAGCTGCCTTGGCAACCGCCGCTTCATTTCTGGTGGAATAAAGCAGACGAATGGACGATAAAGGTTCATAGACATCGTGTGATATAAGAGTTCTAGGTTGAGCCGCTGGCGCTGGAGCCATTGAGGCGCGAATTGTTCAATCTCCAAAGCAGACCCGTCAGTCGCATAAGGGAGACTCGTTCCCTGCCTTTTAGTTTTAAGTGCTGGAGGCAGTTCTTCAACCCAATGATCCAAAGCCTGGGAATGTGACTGCAAGGCCACGGCTTGGGCCTCTAGGACTGCTGGGTCGTCATAAATAGTTTGTCCTTGCGGGATATGCATGCATCGCGCCACAAACGCTGTATGCATCTCGCGGGCGATCATAAATAACTTGACACAGCTGACATGAAATGTAAGCCAAGTATTGTTTCCCCCAAGAGGAGCAAAGCGCGACCCAGATTGCATAGCTGCTTCTGGACTGTCATCAGGGAACTTGGGCTCATTCAAGGATCGCTGAAGCGTAAATGGACGACCAAGCTTCATGCCAATCTTCGAGTCTAATTCGTACAGTGCCCACCATAAACGTCTCCTCAGCTGACGCTCATGTGCAGGCATTGTTGCAGGAGGATCAATGTGAAGTCCTGCGGTATATGCCGCTCGAACTGCTGTTCCGGCAGCGTTGGCAGACATGTTTTGAAACGACCCATTACACAGATAGATCGCACTTAGTAATAGGCACTGTACTGTTGATACTGTGGGGCTTTCGAGCTGGTACGAGACCACACATTGTGAGCGCCGGAAATACCATCGACCAGCGACACTGGCATCTCCATCAACGATAGGCTTCTGTCGCGCGGCAGGAAGGGTGGATGCGCCGTACTGCATGCACAAAGCGACAACAATATCCACGAGTGCAGAAGGCCGTCTTGAGTCACCAGATTCGGACCAAAGGGATCGATAGTGATCCATGAACTCTATCTCATTGACCACGGGAAATAAAGCCGTGTGATATGCTTTCCAAAACAATTCAAGGAAGTATTCCTCTTGCGTCGGGCTCAAAAAGTCACCTGCGTCTGGGGTATCCACCGCTTGGCCTGAATTTGCGAGGTGGGCGTTGGGCGGACCCCCAAGAAGGGTGTTTGTAGAGCTATGCAGGACCATCTGCTCCGTATTTTGCGTCTCGATAAGGGTTGAGCCCAAATAACTGTTCATACGTCCAATGAAATAAAAGAGCGAGGAAGCACCATACCATGATCTATTTGGAGATCGCATGGTCCCGACCTCGATGCCCTCCCATCTTATCTGACCAGCAGCTTCATTATCAATCGTCTTTTGTAAGTTTTGCGCATCTGGCGGCGAGTATGCCGTATGACTGGATGCATATTCAGAGCTAGCCAAGGACGAAATTTCAGGAGATGCTGTTGTTAGTGCGTTTGCACTAGACTGGGTCCTAGACTTATACCAAGAGACCTCGCCCTGAAGCTCCTTGAGGCGCTCTTTAAGTCTTTCATTTTCTCTGCAATATGTAAGCACAGGAAGCTATGTGCTGGTTTGATAGGTCTCGTACCTCAGCGCCTGTGGCAGGGTTTTAGGCTCATCAACACCTGTCTGGGTGCAAGGTCTGTTCCTTTGAACACAAGCTTTACATGGCCGCTCATTTTCGCATTTCGAGCGGCGGGCGCGGCACCAGTCGCATGCTCTTGAGACCTGCTTGCGTAGCGGCTTGACGGAGGCTCCCGTGCCTGCCATCTCGTGCGACACGGCCGAGAAGTGTCTGAGTCCAAGGGCCGCAGTAGCACTTAGTAGATCATAGCGATCAGGTCAGACAGATAGACTTCGATAGACGTCGAGAGGATAATTTGTCAGATGTGGGGTCCACGCCGGCTCTCGCCAATCAGGGCTCGTGGGGATCCACTTCTGAGCCAAGACACGATAATCGCGGATCTGATTGGACAAAATTTTACTACTTCCATCGAATCTGGCCCAAGATCTAGACTTCTAGTCCTATGTTGAAAAGCAAGAATACTCATGGCTCAAACACGTAAATTTGTTCTATGTTCTATGAAGCTGAATGTATCAGTGGGCAACAAATTAACAACGGTGGTATATACATGACAACTGGAAGAAAATCACAGATCACAATGCAACCTGGGGAGATTCAAGGTTGTTGCGAGAAAAATGTAAAACAATCCATAAAGCATAATCATTCAGTCATTGGGTGCACAGCATCAGAGTGGGCTGCCAGAAACTCTGAACTGAACGGATAATCGTTATATCCCTCCCACTGCTTCTGAAGGTAGAAAGTCGCACGGTTGTAGGGAGTAAAAGGAATGCCTTCTTTGATTCTGAAAACCAAATCAGGGTTTGAAATGAATTGGCGTCCGAATGTCACCATGACATCCCATTTATTGTAATGGTCCTCGACAGCCCAGGCAGCACTTTCTGGTGTGTAGCCCCCTGCTACCATGACAGGCGAGCGATTTTCCCAGGCCTCGAGGATAAAGTCCAAGGTCTTTCCCACGTTAATCGCCTTATCACCCCGGACAAGAGCTCCGGGGTCACCGGTAGCCTCCACCAGTGAAATATATGCAAGTTTCAAATCCATCTTCTTGATCTCCGAAATGAGGTACGTGAAAAGCTCCTCGGAGTCCGACTTTTCAGAGCCCTGGAAGCCTGCATATGGAGAGAAGCGAACACCCACTTTCTCTGCGCCGATAGCGTCTGAGACAGCTTTGAGAACCGCCAACGTCAAGCGAGCTCTGTTCTCGATGGAGCCACCCCATTTATCAGTGCGTTTGTTGATGCTGGAAGTGAGGAACTGGTCTAGAAGATAACCATGAGCAGAGTGAATCTCAACACCATCGGATCCTGCTGCGATGGAACGCTTGGCAGTGTCAGCAAAACTCTGAATGGTTTCTAGGATCTCTTCCTCGGTCAAGGCAGCCGGGATAACATCGCTCCCAGGCATTGGGACACTGCTACTTGATCTGTATGGAAGTCCCCTCTCTGCCAGGTGGGCTGGGTCCGACGCTCGCCCCATGCCCCAGATCTGATGAAAGAAGAAAGAGCCATTGGCATGAACTGCACTGATGACCTTGCGCCAAGCTTCAACCTGAGCATCATTGACAAGACCAGGGTTGTTGCGGTTCCCTTCCTCCACGTGGGCAATGGCAGTTGCTTCTGAGATGATCAAAGTACCTGGGACACAGCCACGGTCGGCGTAGTACTTTTCCATAAGTGGCAATGGTACGTGGTCATCATCGCTTCGGAAACGTGTCAAGGGTGCAAGAGGAATGCGATTCTTGAGGGTGATATTGCCGACTTTCAACGGCTTGAACAGCCTTGTCTCGGATGGCACATATGTCGGAGTGGCGTGTGAGCCCATTCTTGATGATTTCCAAGGTTCAAAGAGAAATCTCCTCTGCGAACTAAACTTAATGGAATCTCAGCCTTTCAAGGTTGATGATATTCTAGGTACAGATCGGGTGGGATTGAGGCGCGATCTGTTCGATTTATAGTCCGGGTCGGATCGAAAATTTTGAATAATGTCGCCGATAAATTGGAGACAACTATGGAGTCCTTTGTAGCAATCAGGGTCAGAACACGTAATTGTGGCCCTGTGATTTTTAATCGAAGTTTACTGTTTATCGGAGTTTCGGAACTCTATACGTAGTACTTGGGCGGCATTCCAAGATTAGTCAAGTGCCGGTTTGCCGACACAATGTAGGGTTCTCTCTCTCCCACTGTTCCGCAACTCCGAGGCTCCGTCGAATCTATAGATCTACCTAGGTACGGAGCATTCCATCTCATTCCTGCACTCCGCACCCCACCGATACTCTATGTTAGCTACGATCTCCCTAAATCACTTGGCACCTCTAGTTGGCGCCTATCACAACCCACCAGGAGTGTGAGCCAACAGGAAGTAATCCTTCAACAAGATGTCAAATCCATTAGCCGCATCCAGAGGTGCAACTCCGGTAGTGCGGAACTCAAGGAGTATGACCACAAGAACGAATCTTTTCAATGAGAAATGAGAAATGAGAGACAAGAAGTCATCGCTGGGGTTGGCATAAATAGAAGAGAACTATCCGCTCAAAACAGACATCAACAATCATCTACAACCTTCGACAATAAGAAACAACACTTCAACTCTTCAACTCCTCTTGGAAACTTCCATACCTATCCTCAATTACCTTATTTATCATGCCTGGCCGCAAAGCCCTCATCGCTGTGACCTCGGCCAATGCGCCACTCTTCAATGGAAAAGAGATATCCGGTCTCTTTGTCACCGAAGCTCTTCACCCATTCAATGAACTCGTAGCAGCAGGATTTGAGGTCGATCTTGCTTCCGAGACGGGCAGCTACACACCAGACTGGCTTTCGCAGCAATCGGACTTCCTCAATGGAGCAGATCTCGAGACCTGGAACGACCTAGACAGCGACTTCCGTAAAAAGCTTGACAATATGCCTAAAGCCTCCGAGATTGACGGTTCTCAATACGGTCTTTTCTTTGCATCTGCAGGCCATGCAGCCTTGATCGACTATCCTACCGCAAGTGAACTGCAGAAAATCGCAGAGCAGGTGTGGACTAATGGCGGTGTGGTGTCATCTGTCTGTCATGGTCCTGCCATCTTCACTAATCTCCTGGATCGCTCGACTGGAGAGCCTTTGATCAAGGGGAAGAAGATTACGGGCTTCACGACTGAAGCCGAGAACACCATGGGTGTTATGACTGATTTACGCGGATGGGGGTCTGAAATGGTGGAAGAGCTTGCTGAGCGCTTGGGTGCCAAGTGTAAGTTTCCCAATCTGCTTGGATGAAGCATGCCATTGACTTATTCTTTAGATGAGCGTTCTGCTGGTATTTGGGATGACTTCCATATTGTCGATGGGCGACTTGTTACCGGCCAGAACCCCGCTAGCGCTTCTTCAACAGCCAAGGCTGCTATTGAGGTTTTCAACAAGCTTTAGTGATAGATTATTGGGGAATCCTAGTTTCGTTGGTTTAGAAATTTCCTTCTTTTTTTTTCCGTTTATAACACATATCTTGACCTAAAAAAGAATGAAATTTTTTAAGTATGAAGATTAACTCTATTAACGGAAAATCGTTTCTAGTAGTACATTAACAATATCTACTGGTACTGCAGCTTCGAGCGATACCAGTCTGGGCATAAGTATCTCAAGTCTAGTAGCTCGGCATAACTAGTTCATCTACTCATAAAAGTTGTAAATACTGGAACCTCCCAAGGTTCAAATATTGACGATTATCAAGGTGTTCACAAGATAACAATGGAAATAACCTGTGAGCTAATAGGCAGTTATATGCCGACTCGGAAGCGGTTTGAATGATTTTGGTAAGATTGCAGAAACCTGAAAATGAATTATGGACTTGTACTAGAGATAGTACTCAATTGTAGAGTATAATCAAGGAAATCCTAAATGGCTGAACTTTTCATGCCGCTGCTATAAACTAGTTCCTCCCCTGATACTGATTTGCTATACAGAGTACGATTTTTTCGTTCTTTCTATTCGTCTTTTAGCTTAATTGTGTGGATTTCCTCATACAGGAAGCAAGGACGAAGCAAGGAATAATCTTGAGAGGTATGAAGACTTTGCTGCCTCATAGGGGACTGCATAGGGGGGTTGCGTGGTCCGTGGACAACGTTGGCTTACAAACAATACCTAGGTAGTACCGTCGACATCAATTGATTCTTTTAAAAATATACCTAGGTATCTGTGATCAATCCTAGATGCTGTGTTGGTGTGGCAAGTTATCAACAATTGAAGAATTTGACTACAAGTATCACCGAGGAAATGTGCTGATCGAGCAAAATATTTGGTGTAGTCTTCTTATTATGACATAGGAGGGTCAGTCTTTAAATAGAAGCCGGCAGTCATAAAAGTTAGAAACCCACATTTGATATAATACAACTAAACGCTCTATAATGTAGTTTTCACAAAACAGGGCCATTTTAGCCAGGCTAGAATATCTTGAACAAAGGTGATAAATTTACCATAGTTTCTCCAGCGCAATGGATAAGAGTTCTTGGGGTCCAAATTAAACCAATGACGGCATTCTGCATCCACTCGCACCTAACCATCATCATATGGTTATCTGATGGTGCGTATGGTATACAGCTCTGATGTCATGGTGCCTAAAGAGGGGCGCCACAATTCCCCCGCTTGGGGGATCCGCACGCTCGGCATTAAGTATATTAAAATCATATCATTGCGGACTCCGGATCCCTCAGTATCCAGATCGCTACCGTGAGATTATTTGAGACTATTGTGTGGGTTCGTATTCGCTGTGGTATTCAAATCGGATACCTAGAATTAAGATATTGTACAGGATTCCCATGCTGTTTAAAAAGAAGTGTGTTTCAAGCTGATATCGCTGGTCGTGTGCGTCGTAACGATAAGTAAAGGCCAAGCCAAAAGTAAATGCATATCCAAGCTAGAAAGTAGAAAAAAGGATAACGCCTTGGCATGCGACTGGAGAACCGAAAGGCGGGGCTGGAGGAGTGAAAGGTTGCAGCGATGATGTGAGATCGGAAGGAGGCGCGCCGCACATCGAACGACGAGGAGAATATTGATCAGCAATGGCCGCCTGTCATGTCATTTCGCGCATCAGGTGGGAAGTATCGTGAATGGGCATTCTGCTGCGACATACCCAAAACAGGACATAACTCGCGACGTCATGGGATAAAAATTTTAATCGGTCATGCAGGACGCTAGAGCCGCTCTCAGATCCGGGCTTCTAGGTGATGATGGGATCTTCATCAGCAGAGATTTCGGTATCGTCGAAGAATACGGCGGACTGTCGCCGCATTTCCTCCATTAGGCTGTTCCTTCTCCTCGCACCGGAGGCTGGGCTCTCTGGGCGGGAAGCGGTGGATTGGGAAAGGTTGTCGGAAGTATCGATGTAGTGGGACCTATCATTATAGCTTGGCACAAAGCGCTCGGGGTAAGTCTCGTCCAATCGCTCGACCAACGTATCCTCCGGCTCGGAGGATTGGTTACGGCGCGAAAGGATCGGCGACAGGGAGCGGCCGCCCGAAGCGGAGAATTGCTGGAGGCCACGCATGATGGAGTTTTCAATGATGAGCCGGTTCTTGATGAACTGTATTTTGGGGAACGCGCTTTGCTGACCAGCGTGGAGCATCCGCGCTAAGCGTTCTGGTGTCGGGTCTGAAAGAATGTGATAGAAATCAGAGGCGGTACTCTTAGGCCATAGCGTTACAGTGCCACTGAACTTTTTTTTGTAACCAGATCTCGCTCCAGTCCTGACCAAGCGGCCTGGGTAAAAGTTCAAGATGTCGCAGTACTCGAAGCCATTTGTTGAGATCAAGTTTGATATACTGCTCCATCGCTGTTCCAAGGAATCCGCCGCGCCAGCCACGACCTTTGCGATGAGTGACAGGACGCCCGACAGTTCCCCGAGAGCTGAAGAAGAAAAGGTTCACATGGGGGTTGACCTAAAATCTGGTTAATTAAGGGAACGCTGCAAAAGTGGCAATAGAAATTTACATACCTGAGAAACAATCGTAAAATTCACATTAAAATGCAAATTCAAGGCCTTGATAGGTATATCAGTCCGCAGGCTCCCATCTTTCCACTTGTGACCAAAGGAGTAAGGCGCCAAGGTGCCATCGCGCTTTTTGGTCATCAGAACAACCGGGTTTAGAATTCCCGGCACAGCCGCAGATGCGAGTACAGCGCTCCATATGACACAGTCCGGACAGGTCAAATAGTTTGCCAGAATACTGGGGGAGTGGGGATCTGACGGAACACACGAAACGTTTAAGATGCGCCCTGTACGTTCATATGCTTCTCGAAAGGTGGTCGAGCCTCCACAGAACCAGCTGCACTGTTTAGCCCAGTCTAGAGTATCAAAACGAGCACCTGTCCTCCACCAACGACGAACCCAGGTTGCAAACCCTTCATGGCAGGCGCGGATTCGATGCGCTAGGGCTGGAACCAGCAACTGCTTTAACTCCTCATCGGTTCTGGTTGCCACGAGCCCAGCCACCAGGGCGCCACCTGATGTCCCCGTGATAACTTCAGGAAGGACCTCGTTATCTAAGAGGGCCTTAACTACCCCGAAGTGGTAATAAGCAAAAGTCGCGCCCCCCGAAAGACAAAGCGCAGTGCGACCGAAGTTGGTGTCAAGGTGTTTAAAGTGACGATACTTGGTCTCTGCATCGATCTGCTTACTGTCTAGAACCAGCTGGATACAGGAATGCACCTCGTTGATGTACTCCTGAACCAAGTCCTTGGTACCGGAGTATGCCTCGCTATAGATCCGAGGGTTCTCCACCCCGGCGAAATTATTCTTCACGCAGGCCTCCAACAATGAACTCAGCTCCTCGATCGCAAGCGCCTGACTCTTGGCAGTCTCATGGTGTGCTTCCTTCTCAGCCTCCTTCTTGGCTTCCTTCAGCTGCGCCACCACCTTTGTGATCGTCAGGTGGTCGTAGTAAGCGTACTCATCGTTGCGCTTCCATTTCTCATTTCCAAGATGGGCATCCAACGCCTGGGCTGCCTTCAGCCAGTCTTGGTAATTGGTCTGGGCCGATATATTGCGGCGCAGACGTTCACGTTTCCCTCGCCAGGTGACGCCCTGCTCATACAGAAAGATATACACGCGGACCAAGGCGTACGCGCAACTGAGTACGGCCAGCCATGCGAAGACGGTCAACAGGAATGGCCATTTCAAGACCGTGTATAGGACTCCTTCCCGGGTCTCGTCTTTGCTTCGTTTGGGGGCTTTGCGACGGCCGCGACTCTTTCGTACCCGCTGGTTGATGGGGCGCCAGTCGTTGATAGCTACAAGTGGGGAAGCTTCGGGGGCGTTCAGGGCCTTTTCGAACCGGTCGAGCTCGTCGGGGATTATGAAGTCATGATCGTAGTCTGGTAACTTAGTCGGATCGAATGGATCGGGGGGTGATGCCTTCTCCGAAGACATAATGGCATGGTGAAAGCAGCTCTATAAGGAACCAGCAACTGGTGTTCTCTGGGGACATTTGACGTCAAGTCACGTGATATATACGTGGCTCTGCTGTGGCGCACGCCCTGGGGCTGGTGGGCTCGCGCCCCGCACAGATAAGGACTGATCCATGGTTACGGCGATCAACTACTAAATACTCCGTAGTTGGCGGGGTTATCAGTTTTCTCATTATTGCAGTTAATCAATTGCTATCTCAAATTAGCCCCTAATATAATGCAACTTCTTTTCCCCGTGCCATCTGCGTTTCTGATGGGGCCCATTGTCCACTCGCCATCCCCGAAGAATTCTCTATCACCCGTCTCGTGCATCGCAAGGTCCTGATTCGGTACACCGGCCCGTGTGACATCGATGGAGTTCCGAGGCACTGTCTTCCCGCGCTTTGTATGCAAGATGCTGCGATGCATCCAATGTTGTGGTGCCATCTCGGCAGGAATCTTCGAATCTTGACATCTTCCGGCGCTCAGCATGTCACAGCGCGGCACAGAGGGGCTCACCGCTACATGCAAGCACGTTCAGATCTGAGGACCAACGGTGGTTGAGGATGTGATTGGTTTCGCGGGGCTAATTTTACACTTTTGACTGCTCCCGGATTGGAGGACCAGGAAGTTACCCCAAGCGTGCAAACTCCAGGATGAGCCGTTTTACCTTCTTAGCCGCCTGCAGGTGGCCTCGCGATATCGGAGGCTATTTCCCTGCAGGGCATGTACAAAATATAGCGAGGTACCGCAACAAGGTACTAGGTACATGCTTTCCAAGTTGGACTTTTCCCGTGGCGCATCGGGTGGTGGAACCCCTCCACCTCCATCAAACGAATATATGCTTTTGACAAGGAGGGGTTCTTCTGCTAACACGAACATGTTAAGTGACTGATTAGGTTATTAAGTTGATCTCAAAGCGACAAGACGCAAATTGGATCCAATAGCGTTGCAGTCACCTGACCCGACGCGCATATGATTTGCAGCACCGGGGTTTGGGAGATGGAGTGTGGCACCGTCTGCCTCTGGGATGAGCCTCTCATTTCTTCTCATCTGCGCCCCTTGATGCCGATCGCGCCGATCGACCACAAAACCGGGTGGTTCAAGGTCGGGCTCAAGGAAGCAAAAAAAGAAAAGAAAAAAAACCGAAAAAGAAAACATGTAACGCGTTCCTTTTTCCGTTCCCCAATGCCAGGCGTTGGCAATTGGAAACCTGGATAGACCAGACAATATGTGCATTCTTGTCGCAGCAGCGCCGAAGGTAGTCGTAATGGGGAATAATTGAGAATAATTGAAGGCTCAGGGCCGCGGTACCCGCCAGGTTATTTATTTTAGGTTGCCTTTGCCGGTCCCCTTGTCAATCGGTGGCACCGTGGCGGGGTGGGAAGTATCACTTGAGGTACGTACTCCATCCAGTACGGAGGACATACAACTGCACAAAGGAGGTACAACTGACCGCGAGATAGTATCCTTCGAGCATCAGGCCAAGCTAAGAACACCCCTCCGAAGAAAAAAAAAGTAACTTCACCCCCGCATCAAGAAACAAACCGTAGATAGCTACCATAGGTCGGCAGAAGCATCAAAGTTCGCCCGAGCGACCGTTCTGCTGCATTTGGCCCTGTGCAGATCGCTACACACTCAGGGTGTATTACTCTTGTGGCGTTGCCGAATGTCAGTGATGGTGAATCTGCAGGTTCAGCAGCCATCGGTCTTGGCGCGTGCAGCAAATGACCGGCTCCTAAATCACAACCAATAAACGCGTCGCCCATGATATCGTATCCCTCGTGCCGCGATCAACCAGGGGTGGAGACGATGGCGCAGTCAGCGCCCTCCAAGACGTTATCCATTCACTAGTACATCGATTCAACGGACCTCACAGGCTGAAGGGGCGGGGCAAATCGAGCTTAGTGGTTGACTTTTGACGATCGCATTTATCAGGTGGTGCATTACGGCCCCCCTTGATACAGAAACATGGTTATCATTCCTTCCCATGTGCTGAGCACATTCTCAGCTTATTGGGCTGGGTAGGTCGTATCCGATCCATCTGACGCTGGCACACTTTATCTTAGAACGGAGTACTCCGTACGCGGGAAGACTAAAGACAGATACCAAAAACAGAAAATTAAAAATTTTGTGGACGATGCAAGGATGATGCATACGAACTCCCTTGCAAGTGCAGATGTGCATGAAACTAGGATCCGACGTTGGGCCGAGCGTCTGCACTCATCTGGGGGAGCCAGGAATGCTCCTAGTCATATTT
>KZ118991.1:72043-83751 GCA_002153405.1 Mycosphaerella populi pn0402 | reverse complement strand
GAGCACACCCTCTGTCCAACAGTCAGTCAATTTGTTCGGTAATATTCTAGGCGAGTTGCGGCAGCTATGAAATGCGCGCAAGCACAGCGTCGGCGAGGGTATCACATACCGCGGAAGAGGTACTCGTGGATCTTCTTGCGGTCGTCCTTGGGGATAAGCCTGCATCTTGTTAGCACAATCGTTTGGGAGAAGGTGGGATGGACGTGTCTTACATTGTCGCGAGTTCCTGGCGCAATTCGTGGAATCGCTTTGACAATCCAGAAAAAAGATGGGTGATTTAAAGAGCAAAGTGAGAGTGGAGCATCGCGGCGAGAATAGTGCGATATTCCTATTTCGGGGCCTCGTTAGGGTGCAACCCTATTCACGTGCAGGCTCCAAGGTTGATATTCCATACCCGCTTAGTCATGGGCATATGTCACGTGTCGCATAACGTCCCGCCTCATCTTATCTCGATGGTCGGTCTCGATCCATGCTGACAGCCCATAACCCCATAACTGCCATACCCCAAGAGTGTCTCCTTTGCACGAGGTCAGGTACTATTTGAACTACTGAAACATCATGGCTTCTAACACCAACATCCTCCTTTCCTCTTTCCCAGGCCTGTCGCTGCCATCGACAGTTTCTTTCACTCTCCCTTCAACCTCCAGTGTCACAGACTTGACCGACAAAGTCGCTTCATATCTCCCAGCAGCTCTGTCGCTACAGTCGCTTATTCTGACCACAACAAATAACAAGCAAGTCCTTGCGTCTTCGGACCCTTTAGAGTCCTTGATTACTCGCGATGCCGAATCAACTATGTCAACTATTCTCCCCTTACGGCTGTCCGTACGCATGTGCGGTGGTAAGGGTGGTTTCGGGTCGCAACTTCGTGCCGCTGGTGGTCGCATGTCAAGCAAGCGCAAGAACAACCAAGGCGATCACAACAGCTCCAGTCGCAACCTCGATGGCCGCCGCCTGCGTACTGTGAACGAGGCGAAGGCGCTCGCGGAATACCTAGCAGTGAAGCCAGAGATGGACAAAAAAGAGAAGGAGGAGCGTCGTGAACGCTGGCAAGCAGTGGTAGAACTGGCAGAGAAGCGCCAGGATGAGTTGAAGAACGGAGGTGGAAAACAAAAGATCGATGGTCAATGGATAGACGATAAGGAAGAGATGAATGAGAAAGCCCGAGAAGCTGTCCTCCAAGCCATGAAGGATGGCGAGTGGACAGACAGCCTTCGTGATGCTCTCATTGGAGGCTCAAGCACCAGCGCGAGCGAGGGTAGTGACCATGTTTCTTCAAGTTCCGAAGACGACGAGGAAAATGCTACTGCCGGCCCCTCTGCACCTGTGCAGAAACCAGCACCTCGCCGGTTTATAGGCTTTGATGACGACGATGAATTCATGAGCGATTCTGACGAGGAGGAGGAAGAGGAGGGCAAGGGCAAAGCCCGTGCTTGAATGCCTCCAACGTCTCGTACTCACGGCTCACCTAGGTTTTGAAAGAAGGTTATTTCTTTGCGAAGGGGTTTTCAAGCGATATGTATTTCTATTTTATATCTCATAGTTTAATTTAAGGTGCTTTAAGGGCCTCTGAACATGAAGATCCTAGGTGCCATCTACTTTATTCGTTTATTCGCTTAAGTAGCTGTTGAAACCATTTCCCCATAGTGACGGGTTGAAACATCAGGCGCGATATCGTTATCGATAAGCGCAGTAAAAAAGCTCCGCCCGTTCTCCGCGACCTTCTCCAATCAACCATGTCACGTTGTCGCGTGGCTGGATCAAGAGCCCTGGGCTTGGATCTTTTGAATTCAAGTTCCAGGGTGTGCTCTCGTCCACCACTATGTCCCTTTTCGAGAATTCGTGCTTTCCCGGCGGTAGCAAACCCCGTGGCTCGTGCCGCGATAAAGACACCATATGTCCACCATCGAACCTTCTCTACGAATCCTGTGCATCACCATGAAGCTACCAACCGTGATATAGTCGATATTCTTCCCGTTTTCTGCCCTGGGTGTGGTGCATTATCGCAGACCGTCGAGCCAGAGGAGCCCGGGTACTACAGCAAAACGCGAAAGCAGACCCGCAAGCTTTTACGAAAAGAGCACGCAGCGCAAAGTACTAGCGCTGAAGAGAATCCTCCTCTAGGTTCATTCCGTGATGATGAGAGTTGTAATGGATCACCACCAGTCGCATTGCATGGTAAGCCACCTATCGCCAGCCTTAGGGCGCTTGGTCCATGATACTAACCAAATCACAAGATGGAAATTTACGAGTCGAGCCAGCCACTCGCCAGCTTCCTGAATCCTCTTCGCAAGCTCCTCATATTTGCGACCGCTGCCATGACCTCATTCACCATAACAAGGTTGTTTCCTCCCCCAAGCCTTCGATCGATTCGATTCGCGACTTCCTTGACGAATCGCCCTACAAGAACAACCGCGTATATCACGTACTAGATGCGGCTGATTTCCCCATGTCTCTCATTCCACGCATATATTCCGCGCTTGAGATTCAAGAACAACGTTCCCGAAACAGGAGGTCTTCCCATGAGAAATACCATCGGGGCCAGAAGCTGCCCACCATTAGTTTCATTATCACTCGCTCTGATCTGTTAGCAGCTACAAAGGAGCAAGTTGACTCCAAGATGGAGTATGTTCGAAATGTGTTGCGTACAGCTTTGGGCAGAGCAGGCAGGGATGTTCGACTAGGCAACGTGCACATGATCAGTGCAAAGCGTGGTTGGTGGACGAAACAACTAAAGGATGAGATACGGGAACACGGCGGTGGTATATGGGTGGTTGGTAAAGCGAATGTCGGGAAAAGCAACTTCATTGAAGCTTGTTTTCCCAAGGATTCCAAAAGTTTGGAGAACCTGACAGAGTGGATTGAAATGCGAAGGGAACATAGTGCCACTGGACGTCAAAGAGATGAAACTTTCAACGCAGATAGCCTTTTGCCCCCTTCGCCTCGTGAAGACGCCTTTCCTGTGCTCCCCGTTGTCTCTGCAATCCCAGGCACTACAGTGTCACCCATTCGAATTCCTTTTGGTCGTGGGTGGGGCGAGGTGATTGACTTACCAGGCCTGGAGCGCAGCGAACTTGAAGAATTCGTTCAAGATGAGCATAAGCTGGATCTCATTATGACCAAGCGAATCAAGCCAGAAAACAGCACCATCAAGCCTGGCCAATCTCTCCTTCTCGGCGGCGGGCTTATTCGCCTTACACCAGTGAACCCAAAGGATACAGTCATGGCCGCCTCTTTCGTACCAATCGAGTCGCACATCACGAAGACTGAGAAAGCGATTGAAATCCAGACGGAAAGTCGAGCTTACTCAGGCAAAGTACTCATGAAAGAAGGCACTGGCAAAACTGTTTCCTCGGCAGGGAAAATTGATCTGAGATGGGACGTCACTGCATCTCACCTGCCTAGCAGCGTTGCAAAAGCTGTCAAAGATCACGGAACTCCTATACCTAAGTTGCCTTATCGTGTGATGGCTGCTGATATCCTCATTGAGGGCTGTGGCTGGATCGAGGTCAGCGTGCAAACTCGCCGTAGAAATGAGGATGACGACAACTTGGTTGCATATCCCCAGATCGAGGTGTTCACCCCGAACGGGCATTTTATTGGATCTCGACCCCCGATCGAATGTTGGAGCTTCATCGCAGAGAAGCTCAAAGCTGATAAGCGTAAGAGCCCTAGGCGGCGCTTTCGTTACAGTTAGGGGCACACAAGCATGCCTATGTACTTTTAGACTAGAACATAATGCCACATATACCCCCTTCTCTTCTCTTTACTGATGCTCAAGCTCGGTGGTAGTTTCAGCTTGCCGTCTTAGGCGAATACCATACCCAAAGAGGAGCCCGGCAAAGGTGCGGGGGATTGTCCCCAAGGTCAACTCCCGAGAAGTACCTGCTCGTTGACACCACATCCGAATGGATCGATAGCATATTCGCTCCAGTTTCTTAAGCCATTGACTGATTTCCTCCCCATCTCATCTTTTATCTGCGGCAATCTCAGTGGCCTCGACACGATCTGCGCGTGAAGGGAATAGAGTCCTTTTCACCGTCAATTCTCCACCGCTTCTCTGCTTCACATTATCTAGCATAAATTGCCCAACTCGCAGAGCTCTGGTGTGACAAAAACAACTCGAAAATGCTGTCTACTCGTGCATCCAAAAATTTGAAAGAGCTGGCGCGCCCTTGGCGGTTTACACCTACACCAACGTACGATGCCGACGAACATCCAGAAGGTCTCATATCCTTTGGCATGGCAGAAAATGTAAGTGCATGAAACCCAACTGAAGGATCAAATCTCATCTATAATAGAGACCCATGCGAGAAGATATCGCCAACTACATCAATGAAAAGGTTTGGCAGCAACTATCTCATATATTCTTGGGACCAACTAACAGTAAACGAGGTGGTGTTCACAACCGATTCTGTGAGCTATAGATCAAGTGCAACTGTCAATGCACGACTGCCTGAGGTCGCGGCAGCTCATCTCAATCGGATTCTCCATCCGTGTGCGCCCATTCAAGCAGGCCAGATTGTTGTTGCCGACTCTCCGACTTCATTGGGAAATATACTCGGGTTTAATCTGGCCGAGCCTGACGAAGCTATCCTGGTTAGCCGGCCCATTTATGGTCGGTTCGAACTGGACTACGGAGTTGAAGCTGGTCTTCAGATATTTTATGCGGATACTTCCATCGACGAGGCTTTCACTTCAGATGTCGTGAAGAAGTATGAAAAGGCTTTGGTAGCATCGCAGAACCGAGGTATTACAATTCGAGCGGTTCTTCTAGTAAACCCACATAATCCTGTTGGTAGGTTTGTCAATATTGTCAATCAAATGAGTCAACTTCAAATGCTCACGAGTATACAACCAGGCCGCTGTTATCCCGCAGAGACTTTGAAGGAGATCGCTAAGTTCTGTGATAAACACAATCTACACCTTATTAGCGATGAGGTCTATGCATCATGCGTATTTGAGACGGGAGATCCGGATGCTGTACCATTCACTTCAATCCTGTCCGTGGACTTGACGAAGTTTATCAAGCCCAACCTTGTGCACGTACTTTACGGCTTTAGCAAGGTGAGACATCAGCGGCCGTGGGATAGGCTATTTACTCATACAGTGTAGGACTTTGCTTCGGGGGGTTTGCATCTAGGGTTTCTTGTCACACAGAACGATGAACTTCAGAAAGCGTGCAAAATGGTGTTGTAAGTGCTAACTAATCCACTTTACTCTTTCGGTCTTTTTACCAAGCTTAGGAACTGATATATCCACTTCATAGGAGACTCCATAGTCCTTCCCAGGCAGCTATTACAATTGGAACTGCTATTCTAGAGGATGAGGAATTTGTCAAGAGCTTCACGGAAAAGTCGCGGAAGAGCCTAGCAGAGAGTTACAAGCTAGTGACAACAACTCTAACGAGCAAGGGTATCAAATACGCCAAGCATGGGTGAGACGCCTCTTTTCCCTGTTGTTATAATTGATCTGATGGGGTTGAACATAGCAATGCTGGCTTCTTTATCTACGTTGACTTATCCCCTTTCCTATCGAATGAGGGCTCATCTATTAAGGATCGCGAATTTGCTTTAGCAGAAAGGTTCCTCGGAGCAGGGGTATTTCTGCACCCTGGCGAAGAGCATGGCAAAGATCCAGGCTGGTTTCGCTTGGTGTTTTCGCAAGAGAGCAGAGCTTTAGAGGAAGGCCTGAGAAGGTATTTAAATCAGTCGTATCTCGTTCATGCTTCATCAAACTGACATAGTTTTTTAGACTTCTTGGTGTACTGGATTCTATAAAGTGTCCATGAATGGAAACTGCTTGGTGGCTTTACTGGGTGGGTCATAAAATAAAATACATGATAGGGTGCGCGCAGCGTAAACGCCTGTTATGATCTCCGATTTGTATGGCTTATTTTCCATCATGAAAAACACATGTATTCATCCATTGATGTCCACGGGTAGACTAAGAGTTATGTCCAGTCGCACAGCCCCATATATAACCTGCCCAGCTTCCCAGAATTAGTAGAAGGAGAGCTCCAAAACAGCCAAACGATACAAGTCTCGTTCGGGCAGCATGAGCAACCAAACTATTCTCCTGTGCTTTTTCAATTAGGCCTTTACCTAGCTTCTGGCGCATCTTCCTTGTCCATTGTAATGGGGCCATGATTGTAGTTGTGTGCGATCCAATCAAAATGAGGACCCCAATGACAGTTGCAGCTGCTGATAAGAAAAGATAAACCTGTACCACACGTCGATATGAATTATCATCAGCATCTTGTAATGCCCCTGTGATTATTCGAACAATAATATTCATTCTATAAGTCTGTTAGTATGGGTTTGGGCCAAATTCAGGAAATATCTTCACTCACGCGTTGTTCATGGTGACTTTAATCGAGTATGCTGACCCAAAGACTGACTGGTGCCATAGAGTCGTTCGAATGCCATCAATAATTGATGTAGGCCCAAGAGCTGACGCGATGGCATAGATGCCGAACGAGGCACCTGTGCCAGCTTTAGAGAGAGCAAAATTAAGTAGCACCATGCTCAAGAGGATTCCAAGTCCACATAAGAACACTAGTAGATATTCATGAGCACGGCTTTTCATCTGATATCAGAAGTCTCGTCAAGACTTACTGATTGAGGCACGGTTTCCAAAAACATCAATAAAGGCCCCCAGGCAAGGAACAAGGAGACAGCCTGCGTATTGTGACAGAGAACTATACCAACCAGCCTTGATGGAATCAATCTCAAAGCGCTGCTCTGCCAGCTCCGTGGCGTTTTGACTAAAGACCAAGGCTGTGCTTGTTTGGAACAATGAAAAAGATAGAATAGCCCAAAAAGGCCAAGGCAACTGTAAGATCTTGGTGATCTCAAATTTTCTATTTTTCTCAGTCAGTTTCTCGTTCGTGGCGATGTCACGTCTGCCGTCATAATGTCGATCACAATACTTTGTGAAAAACCAAAAGACCACCGTGGCTGCATTTGTGAACAAGTTCATAAAAACCGACGTCCAGAAGACCCAAGCAAAGTTTCCTGTTTTCTATGTGAATTTAGTACTGGATTACCCATCACCGATTGAGATTTTGCTACTAACTTTCGCAATGATGTTTGCAGTTGACTTCCCAACAAATCCACCAACCTTGCCGATAGCAAGTTCAAATCCAAGAGTCGATGCGAACCCATTATTTGGAGCAAACCACGATGAGAACATCTTGTATTGGGCAACTTGAGTAGCGACGTCCCCAAAGGCCAGAATCACTCGACCTCCGATCATGAAGTTGAAGGAGCGTACCGTGGTGGCCGCTGCTACAAGAATTGAACCGATTGTGTATACAATGTTTCCATAAACAATCATTTCTATTTTAGTTAGCATTTTCTCTTCGTCATAAATTTTTTTTGCAACATACCAGCACCGCCCACCCGGTCTGTGAAGATCCCGCTCGGAATAAGTAGCACAGTTGCCATGAAATCTTCACTCGCTTCAAGCAGCGAGAACTTGACGTTATTGATATGCATTTGCTAACGATCCATCTTAGTGTTATTCTAATGTCTCATTATGATAACCTTACCTTTTTGATTGTACTCTTCATTGCTCCGGTGACACCAGAACTCCAATGGGAACCAAAGCTGATACATGAAATAAGCGCAACGGCGATCAATTTAGCTACCAATGGCGGGGGCTTTCTTGCGCTCCCGGTGTTCGACTCAGGAAGAGATACCACATCTGAGCATGTAGCAGCAGGCTCGGTGTCAACATCAGCCACCACTTTGGAGGCGCAGTCTTTTGTCGCCATGGGTCAAATTAGAATATTGGCAAGGGTTCTCTGGGATAGTATGTGGACGGCGAAGAACATTACTTTTAAATAATGCTACATAGTGGGACCAGCCACAAATGACCAAGCAGCAGTGTCTTAAACAGGGATCAGATAATCGCTTAAGTGGGCTGAGGCCGGTTCACGGTGTCCTTCGGAGCTTGGCATCAGGATCTGATAAGATCTCGGCGAGTTGCCCCAAAACATCTTCCCTTCTCCCCTGAAAGCGCCTAGCGTGTTGACCCGGCGAAATGTCGGCCATTCAGAGCTTGGTGCCAAGAGCTTCCAAAAGTTTCCAGCCCAAAGATCTTTTTGATGTCTTACCGTTGCGAACGTGGATCTTACGGTTTTACACGCAACGCAGGGGTGAACAGAACTACTCCTGGGGAGGCAGATTGGAAGATAGGCATTCTGCTTTTCATAAAAAGGGTATTCCGGGGTTTTCTTAGTACATAAGAACATCTTGAGTTATGGAAATAGGCCCGGGAATTTGAACTAGTTAGCATACGCAGTACGTACCGAAGTTTAATTGCCCTCGGACATGACATTACCAAATAGATACACATCTTAAAGTCTGTTTGATTAAGCCCCCGGATGAGTTCCGAGCTATTCTATGACACCATTTCGCCTTTGATCCACACATGACGAATCGCGCGCGTGGCTGTGATATCTTGCAGAGGATCTCTGGAGAGTAGGACCAAATCCGCCCTTTTCCCCGCCTGGATAACTCCACGATCACTCAATCCAAAATGCTGCGCAGGCAGGATTGTTGCCGCACGCAGAGAATCTAGATTGGAAATACCGCACTCGACAAGCAGCTCCAACTCCCGATGAAGAGCCTCCCCATGCCTCACCTCCACGTAGGAATTATCTTCCTTGTGAGCGTCTGTCCCGGCCAAAATGGGGATTCCGGCTTTGTGCATAGCTGAAACTGATTCCCTTGCATTTGAATAGTCATTCTGTTTTGAAGGGCTCTTTCGCTTCAGGTTGAATAGAGCCCACATAAGGGATGGTCGCCATAATAGGCCCAGGGCAGCACTGAGAGGCGGCGGTTTTGAGAGTGCCTTCATCATGGTCAATGTAGGTACTATAGCGCGGGCCTCGGAGCGTATACGTTGGACCAGATCCTCAGGCAGTTGCATGTCCAGTGGCGCGTGGGTGATTATATCTGCTTTGGCATCGAGCGCCATTTCATAGGAGATCAGATTCGAAGCATGAGCGACAACAAATTTCTGGCGCTGGTGCGCCTCGAAGACGATGGCATTTAGTGTTTCCTGTGTAGGGCCATTGATATCGCATATTATCTTGATGTAATCAGAGCCTTCCTCAACACGCTTGGCTACGAATCCTGGAGCGTCGTGGGGCCCAGTCAAGAAAGCCTCGCCTGGCAATGGAAGCAAGCAGCTGTGTATCGACCCCTTGCGGGTCACAGGGAGGCCTGCGCTCCGAATATCTGTCAAACCCGGCCGATTACGGAGTGAGTCGACTTTAGAGGCTGGCCATGTCGCCATGTCCAGGCCTGTGGTCACACCGCTGGCGGTCAATTCTTTTAGATCGTCTTCGGTGTGTAGGTGTATGTGGGCGTCGATCAATCCTGGGATGAGAATTCCACCTTCGCAATCCACGACTTTGGCATCAGCGATCTCTCCATCGCTAATATATTCGCCGTCAAGGATTATTGTCTGCGGTGAGGTTATGGTTTGACCGTTGAAAACACGCGCGTTTTGAAGGGCAGTGCGCATTTTGGAAAATTCGGTTAAGATAGGAGGTTTGCATACCACAGCAAGTAGCGCAGGGACATTTGACCTGGTCCGGTTTAAATAATGCAACGCTCGACCCTTGTGGGGCCTATTCGAAGACGAGAGTAGCGGGAATTAGAGTTGCCCTCACATCAGCGATGAGCTATTCCTGTTGGAGGAGGGAGATCGCCGTGTGGGAACTACCGGCATCGACACTGCCAATCTAAATACGAGGAATTTCACCAATGGCCAATTGCGTTTAGGCAGTTTCTCTAGAACCATGAAATGCATTTATTCTTTTTCGGCCATAAGCTCATAAAACATAACTCTCACTTAGAACAACATGAAAGCCTTTATTTCCTCGACAACTATACATCTACTGAATTAGATGTTGGCGAAAAGGAAGGTCGGCTGTCCAGGCAGCGAATTCTCAGCCGAAAGGCCTTCCTTCTTCTCACCAGTACCAACGACTTCGCCAGTCTTGCCGCCCTCGTCAAGGGCAATGACCTCAACCTCCTGGTATCCGGAAGTGCGCTTCAGACCGCCAACCATCTCACCAAGGACGGCGAACTCGTCAAAAGGCAGCTTGCGATCGAAGACGGTGTTTGGATCCTCACGGCCCTGTACCAGGCGGCGCTTGAGACCCTGAACGAAAGGCATGGCCTTCTTCATCTCGCCCAGCTTGCCGACCTTGGCATTGAGAGACTTGTCGTCGATGGAGACGCTCAGAGAATCAAAGGCTTCGCGCACAAGGTCAATGTACTTTTCTTGCCAGGTGGGGTACTTCTTGGCAGCGAAGATGGTAAGCTTCTTGGGCTTACGGGGGTCAAAGGACAAGTTTTTGCCCTTGGAAAGACGCTTGGTGAAGTTGGCCTCGGACGACAGGATGTTGGAGGCTGTGCTACGGACATAGGCCTGGGCGGCAGAAGTCTCCGGAGAGGGCTCTGGTACCTCAGGGAACTGGGCATTGTGAATAGTCTCGGACTAAACGAGTGTTAGGCTTTCTGGGAACAACAGCAGGGTTTGTCCAAGGTTAATTATTTACTTACCTTCTTTAGAACTTCCAACCATACGTACTCGGCCCAGTGAGGGGCAATAACCGCCAACATGAGTGCTTGAAGCTCAACGTAACGTAGAATAACATCACGGTGCATTCCAACGCCGGCAGCGGTAGCAGCCTCACGGTAAGCGTCTCGAGCACTAGTAAAATCATAGAGACCAGCCTTAAGAGCGAGCTTGAAGTTGGTGCTATTTCAAAACATTAGAAACTCAAATTATCACAAAATTTGAGTAAAACTTACTCCTGGTAGTGCTTCTTGGTTTCCCGGACAAGGGTGTTCAGTTCGTTCTCGAACAACTTATCAGCGAATGCGTCAGCAGCGCCAGTGCGCAGGGTCTCGTCCTTGACGATTTCCTCGATCCAATCTTTCAGGGTGTGCAGACGAAGAATGTTGCTGTTGGCAACAGTCTCTTCAAAGTTGGCATCCTCAATGCTGTCACCGGCATCGGCAAAAGCGATACGGGTAGCATCAGCACCGAACTTGTCCACAGCATCCTTAAGGGTGAGGAAGTTACCAGTACTCTTACTCATCTTCTCACCATTAAGCATTAGGTGACCGTTGGCACGCACACCACGGGGCCAATACTCTGGGGGGAAGAGAGCGACATGAATGTACAGGAAGAAGGTAAGGTGGTTCTGAATCAGATCCTTGCCAGACACACGCACGTCCAGAGGGTACCAGTATTCGAATTCACGGCGAAGCTGCTCAAGACCCTCCTTGCTGATTCCACTCTTAGAGACCAGGTCGTCGCTGATCTCACGACGAGTGAAAACGTAGTCCCAAACCTCGTCGGTCATCTGCTCAGCCTTGATATTCAGCGAGCCGACGGTGTTACCGTAGCGGTCGCCGTGCAGAAGGTGGGCAATTGTGTAGTAAGCCATGTATACAGTACTGTCACTCAGACTCTCAACAAGGAAACTGGTGTCCCACGGGAGCTTGGATCCAAGACCATAAGTTCTAGCGCAAGCCCAGCGGTTAAGCCAGTCGAGGTTCTTCTCGAAACCATTTCTGGTCTCAGAGGCATAGGTGTTGAGGGTGTTGACAACATGGCCCAAAGTATCCTTCTGCCACTTGGCGTCATTCTCACCGTAGTTCAGGAACCACTGGCCGAGG
>KZ118991.1:56100-71365 GCA_002153405.1 Mycosphaerella populi pn0402 | reverse complement strand
TGGTCTCTGGGCGCAGAGTTGCGGGGACGAAGTAGACCTTAGCATCATCCTCAACCTTGCCCTTGACGAGCTCAGCAACCTTGGGTGACCACTCCTTGACCTGGAGCTTCAGAGCGGTGTATTCTTGAGGGCCAATACCCTCACCCTCGGTACGGTCGTGGTCCATGCAAGGTTGACCGTCCTTTGGTGAATAGATAGTGTATCGGCTACCGTACTGAATTTTGCCCAGTTCATGAAGACGGTTCATTTGCCATCGCACAAAGGCATCGTAGTAAGGGTTGGCGTCGGTGGTGACGAATTGTCGGCGCCAGTCGACACGCGCACCGATGCTGTCAAGATCGCGAATAGCAAGAGGAGGGAAATGGTGGAGCCAGTGGTTGGCATCGGCGAACTTGTGGATATCTTCAAGAGGAACACCAATAGCAAGCATGATCTGGAATTGGTACTTCATCTTGACGGTCTTAGCAGCGGCCTTACTCTTCTTACCCGAGAACTTCTCAGCCTGCTCCTTGACCTCCGGCTTAGACTCCTGGGTAGGAGCAGCAGGGGTAGGGGCCTCTTCCTCCTCCTTATAGCCCTCGAAGTTCTCACCAAAGAGCTTAACCTCATCGCGCAGCTTGTCGGCACAGGCCTTGATAGGCATACCAGTGCAGTGGAAACCGAGAGGGAACAAAGCACGTTTGCCCTCCATACGGGCGAAACCAGTCATGAACTCGACCTTGCTAGCGGTGAAACTGTGGCCAGCATGCAGAGTACCGTTCATGTATGGGTAGGCCATGGTACCAAAGAACTTTGGGTGCTTTTCACGCAGCTCCGCGGCGGACACAGAACCTTGGGGCACCTCGGCGAACGAAGGTGCGTCGACCTCGAAGACCTTGTTTTCCTTCCATTGTGCCTGGTATTTCTTCTCAATTGCGATCAAGGTATCACGCTTTTCGGTCTATAGATTGGAGTACAATGTTAGCTTTGGTAAATCCCTTAACAAAAAAAATCGGGTGATCGATGGAGGGGGAGGGGCAAGAGCAACATTTTCAAGTTTCATAGTATTTTTGGCGCTATTGCTCGGATCGAGCGCAGCGGACGCAGCGGCGGCTGCCATGATTGACTCAGCAGGATGTTGACCTGGATTTGCAAGTCCCAGGAGAGAATCAAGATCGCGGGGAGATAGAAAACCTCAAGAATCCATGAGTGGGTGACTCAGGTAACGCGGCCGTAATTCAGACACCCGCAGCGCCGTAATTTACGCCCAAGCCACATGGAATTGGTCACGTGTTCCATATCAAAGCAACGGGCAACTTTTCGAGGCCGCAAGAGATTCCGACAAGAACATCAACAGCACGCGCCAGTCCTTCGGCAAAACAGTTGAGAAAGGACAAACTCGCTGGAATATAGCCGTGTTTCTTCTCAATCTCAATTCTTTCTCGGCGTACCGGGGCCACACCCTGTGCGATACAGTCCGACATCATGGTGAACCTTTTCAAGCGCATGCGAAAGCTGTCAACTGTAAGTCAATCAAGCAGGAAGCCCTGTGTTCGAGAACCATGTTCTCTCCACCTATTGAGATCATCAGAGCTAATTGAACCCTTCTCCTGAATAGAAGGTAAATCGGTCCCCCTAGACTCTCCTCCGCGGAATTTGATCCTCCGAATTGCACGATACCAGCAACCTCGATAAACACATACATTGACTGCCCAACCCGCAAACCAACTAACATATCAAACCTCCCAGACACTCAATGTACGAGTCGGCCTCGGCGCTGCGCTTTTCCCCAGCGCCCAGACAGCAACAAAAGAATTCCCAGCCGTAACCCGCCTACACCTCACATATGCGAAGCGAATTGAATCAGGCCACCGAGGCGCCCGACACTTCTGGCGACAATGCCTACCCCGATTGAAATACCACAACCCAGGCGTCGGCATCACAGTACAACAAACAGAAGACCAAGCCGGGCCAGCGGCCCTGACGATCTATTTCTCAGACCGCCTGAGCAGCACCGCATCAGCGATTGCGGGCTCAAATCAAGTAGTCGACAAGCATGCGCCAGCACCGCAGCCAGGCGAGAAATCTGCCGTTGTCAATGTGAAGAATCTGGAGTTTCATGAGATCTGGAATCGGGTTCAGGCGTCGACTGGCGCTCAAGATGTCAAGGCGACACCGGAGGATGAGGCGGAGAAGAAGCGTCTTGATGCTATTACGCAGAAGTCGCATGGTGATCGTGAGCGTATTGCGTCCATTCGACAAGCGAAGAAGGATCAGGAGCGGATGCTGGCAGAGGCCCGGGGTGAGGTGGAGAAGCTGAAGAGCGTGTAATATATTTGTTGGATTTTTGGTTCTCGGTTTCTCTCATTTTCACTGCCAGCATGCGACGATGAGAGAGAACCAAGCTGTAGCATAGCAACGTTTCTAGATATTCATCTCTATGTATTTTTTTTTGAAAAGATCACAATTCAAATTATTGAGGGAGTGGATATTGCATTTGTTCTACCTAGGTAGCTTTTTGGTTGAATTCTCATTGCCACCCCTCTTATTTATGCTGGTATAAATTCAAGTCCTCCAAGGAGACCGCTAGAGCAAACAAAATGGAAAAGGACGCCACGCTCAGCTAAGGCAAAGGCACAAAAAAAAAAAAAGATCGAATCAAACATGGTTTGAGAAAGAAAGCCAATCAAGCTGACGTCCACGGCAAGATATAAGAAAGCAATATACATCATAACAACATGACCGTAATTACATTTTACTTGTCAAATCTGGGTGTCGCTGTGAATATGCCCAAACAAGCTAGCTCTCGCACAAAAATGTCAACAGATGGCCAAGCCCAAACTTGTCTCAGCTTTATGCATTATCGGGATTGTAGGTGGTCTCTCCAAGCATTGTCTGGCCTGTGGACCCAGCCGGCGTTGGCGTAGTTGGTCGATGTGGATTTGGCGACGGTTCCCGTAGGGTGGACGGTCCTGCTTGAGTACGACTACCTGAAGCGGCTTGCAGACGTTGATCCAGGGCCTTGAGGGCCAGGGCACGTCGGCGCTCGGCCTCTTCTCGCTTGGCGGACCCACGAATACCTCCACCACGGTGGCTGTTCATCAGCGTTGGCAAGCCGGCTTCGCCTCTCGCTAGGACCTGTTGGTTGCCCGAGGCAATATCATCCTCCGAGAATGGTGTCAGTATCTTCACCGCTACCAAGAAATTGTATATTTGATCAGCCACGAATGCGATCGGAGGCTGCACGACGTCCGGGAAGAGGCATGCAAAGGCGAAAGTCTCGCTCGCATCGCCGCGAATTCCTTGGCCGCTTGTTGACGCCCCAGTCAGATCTGGCTGGCGCTTGTAGAATCGAAGGTAGGTCCAACTTGTCAGAAGTCCGAGCCAGCCCAACCATGCGGCCGTGTCGGTGCCTAGAATAATGCCGCTCAGTGTGTTGAGGAGCAAAAAGAGGGCAGGGAAATGCTTGACTCGCATTTTCACCAAGCCCTTGAAGATAGTGACTGTGTGCTCGGGAACGAGTTGTTTGAATGCGACAAGGAAAGAAGCTTGAATAGCGACGCCGCCGCAGATCTGGGTAAGGCTATAAAGTCGTTAGTTCGAAATCCCGGCCTCAGCGCGCCTCAAACACCGCGGGTACTTACCCTCGCGATTCCTGACCGAAAGTCGAAGCCCAGATCAGATATATCGGGACTATGAGGACATTTGGAATTATAGCAATCACTCCGATGAATTGACTAAATTCGCGGGAGCCCCACGCGCGTTCGAGGTATTTGCCGCCATAGAAGACGGTTGCTGCATTCAGGAGCACGGTGAAGATATTCTGCTCGACAATGGTCGACGATAGAAGTGTCCAAGGGTATTTGTAGAAGAGAGAGGGAACAAGTGTCAGGTAGGGAATGGTCGCTGGTATAGCGCCGCGACTGTAGTCGATGCTTCGCCATCGGGCAATGTTGTAGAGGAGGGACAGGGAAAGAAGACTGATGAGAAGAATCCGAGTCACTGGGGGGATATTGACTCGGAGCGGCATCTTGTCGGGTGTGCTCGCGGTGCGCGAGACCGCTCTGTTTGGTGACCCGAAGCCTCAGGTTGTTTGGAGATGGGAAGTGCTTGGGTGCGGATAGACTTCCGCTTCAGGGGAAAAAGGCGGAGGCCAGATTGACAACCCCGGAGTCCGGGGGTGAGACCACGGTGACCGTGGTAAAAACTTGTTAGGTGACATTATGGAAATTTTTGTATAGATTCGAGTTGATGAAAGGTATTTTATGGTCGCTGACTCAGAGGGATTCAACATATCGTAACACCTGAGATAGATACCGTACTGGTGCACTCATCGAGATACATAGCCAGCCAGCCAGTTGAGTGAGTGCTCGTCGCAGTCACAAGCAGCATTTTCGAATGTGCAGGACAGGGATTTTGACAACAGAAAACACCCGTGGACAGTTTTATGTTTATCCATGGATCCCGAGAAGAAGACCTGGTGCCTGGGGTGCTCAAGGTAGGCGCCTCAGTATATCGATAGGAGCGTTCTCAGGTTGTGACTGGTACGTATTAAGTTATATGTGCGCCTTCTACTGGGCGCTTAGTTATACCCGTGGACATCTTCTGTACTGATTTTGGGTAGTGGTGGGTCTATGCGTGGTATGAACGACAAGCAGAGGTATAATAGTTCCCTGTAATGACTTGAGGTACATTCGCAGTTAGTTCGGGTGAAAATCGGAAGCCTCGGAGGTGACAAACACTCTCATACGTAGCCCTACCAGTAGATGCTGAGATATTCCACAGGCGATAGAATTAAAAATAGGCAAGGCTTCCAGAGTATGTTTTGGCAAGAACTGATAGCTTAATACCACGACTTCCGGGGTCATCAGACTAATATAAATTATCCAATACATATATAAGGGTCAAGATATGGAGATCCGTGCCATGATCTAGAGTCCACGCTACGATCCACAAATTTGCCGCCCTGCAGTCTTGCCGGGTTCGGGAGCGTGCAGGTGGCACGCGAATCATCGTCAATAGCGTCCCACATTAGGGGGAGAAGCCGGGTCGTGATACACCTAGGTATCCTTGAAAGCCTTCCAAGATCTCCTTTGAAGAACATATGCCACCAGCCACGGAGTCTTGAGGCTGAACAGTAAGCGAGTCGCACGAGAACAGGGCCGCGACCCGGAGTGGAGAGCGCCACCCGGCGGGCCTCATTGGCTCCCACAATAGTCTTTGGAGGTTTTTGTCTGCAATTCACGATGGAGTGGCTAGTGCCCTTAAGCTTGTCACTCTTTTCGGACAAGTCTCCATCTTCAAATCTCCCATCCCAGGCGCTTCCCCTTCTCCCCTTGTGCCACACGATCCCTCGATCCATCCGCCTCAGCCACTTCTTCCTTCTCTCCTTCCCGCCTCTTCCTCTCTCCCTCTCTTCCTCTCCGCAATCTTCAAATCCTCTCCAGGGCTCGTTTCGTCACGCCTCCAGCTGCCGGAAATTAAAACCCTGCCTCCGCGCGCCAATCTTCTCCCCCGCCCCTGTTGCCCATTTCACTTTTCCCATTTTACCCGCGCCGTCTGTTCCCCACGCCTGAGCCTCCACTTTTGATTTTCACCTTCCTGCGCGGAAGCACCACCCTTCCCCCATCTGGCATGTCCTCCTGGGAGTGGTCGCACATGTAATCATGGCACAATCCGACCTTACTTCCCATCACGTCAACTACCTAATATGGAGGTAATGACCCCCTTCTTCCCTGTGCTTGGCGCTTAGGCTAACGTGCTTTCAAAACCCCCAGGTACCTTCAAGAGTCAGGTTCGTATCGCGTCATCTCATCCGCTGGCGCGCTTGTGCGCCCTAGGCTTCTCAAGCTTCCTGGCTCTGTGAAGATTCATTTTCGCTAACCTTCTGTCTGACTCAGGCCATGGCGAAGCTGCTGTATCGCTCCAACGTGGGTGGTATCATGATCCTCAGTCGCTGCCTTTTGCGCGTCACATCAAAACCCACGCACTAGTATCACTGGTCCAGAAGGGCCTTCAATATCATGAACTCGAGTCTTCTATTGACAAGGTATGTTTTACGCGATGTTTAATTGCCACATGAGCGCGGGAGCAGGAAAACCGCCTGGGAGCAGCTTTTCCGTGACCCCGAGTATAATTGGCTTACAAAGGTCCTAATCAGTCTCAACAGGATGGCAATCCTATTTCTTTTTCACCTGATGAATATTTTTTCGGGCCGGAGCCCTTCGAGGCGGCCGCACTGAAAACCCGAAATGAGGTAACTGCAGAACTCCCCCCACAGGAATCACCGCGCGACCGTGCCACAAATGGACACACGGTTGAGGCTCCGCGCAAACGCAAAAGCGAACCTAATGGCGACTCAATGGAGGTCGATGCGGAGACCGAGAGCAGAGACTCTCCGGCTCCCGATCCTGTTGACAGGGACGGGGACGGGGACGTGAGCATGGGGGCCGAAGAGATGCCTGAGGTGCCTCAGGAACCCACTCTCCTCACGGGCACCAGCGTCGGCGTCCAGATCTCCCCCGCCAAGGCCGCTGATTTGACCCCCGACACCGCCTGCATCGACCTCCCGGATCACGTGGTTAGCATCGCTTGGCGCCCCAACGACTCGACAATGCTGGTGGCCGCAGGTGAGTCCGTCTGCAGTCTGTGGAGACTGTCTTTATCGTCGCCTCCGACTCGGAAAACAATCCTCGATGTCAATGAAACCCCCGAATCTTATATCTCTGCTGTCGCTTGGAATGGCAGTGGCTCGAAATTGGCAGTGGCCTCGATGGATAGATTGAACGCTTCAATCTCCATGTACAATGAAGAGGGGAATGTCGCAGACCAGCTTCCTTTCCTTCCTCGCATGATCAGTGGTCTATACTGGGCGGAAGAAGCTCCACTTCTTGCGATTGTCGCGTCGGACGAACGATCTTCGGAGCTGGCTCTTTGGGACGACCGCCGAAAGCCGGATGTGTATCCCCCACCGCAGATTATTGACGGTCATATCTATGGCTTAGCTTGGGCTGGTTCCCACGAGTTATATGCCTGTGGACATGGGAATGTCTACCAATGTCGAGTGGATGATAATATACACCTTGTCAACACTTTCAAATCGCGCGAAGGCGACGAAGCCTGGACTTTTATTCGCTGCGCTCAAACGCCTCAAGGACCCGTTACAGTAGTGGCAAGCTCTGAAAACGCCTCGATATGGATACCCACACACGACATTCTCATCGAAAATGCGCATCAAGAACCTATCACTGCAATCGACATTCGCCCCCAATCTCCTGCTCATTCACGGTCCGCTTTTATCACTGGGAATTCTCAAATAACAATCGCCTCGTACTCCATTGATAGTACCGTCAACTTATGGCAAGTTGAATTAGACGGGTCGAAAGAACCCGAGCGGATTCATCGTTTCCGGCTCGGGTCTGATATCCCGGCCTACGCCGGTGGATTCTCATCTGATGGTTATGCTCTTGGTGCGGCGAGCAAAGATCAGCTCTTCATATGGAATGCTGAGCGAGGCGGTGAGCCAATGGCCTCTTGGAATGCTCCTAGTAGTGATGAGCCAAATGAGCTAGTGAAGGAAGAGGCGGATCAGACAAATGGGCAGAATGGCCATTCGACGCCAACAACCGACCGGGCGCTCTCATGGGACCACGATGGCAAAAAACTTGCCTTTGGCTTTGGAAAAAAGGTAAGCTGCAAGATTCTTCATCACTGCCCGGTCCAAGGTCACTAACATTATCGCAGATGGCAATTGTAAATCTCCAACGGTGACAAGGCATGGGATCAAGTTGACATGAAAGCCAATGACTGATCTCCCAATGTGTCTCATTTACTCTTGGAATGACTGTGTCCTTCCTAATCGATGCCCCTTATTTTTCCGTTTATATGGAGATTTCCATCCTTTTGCCACGAATTTTTCTTGGGTACCACTGGCCCAATAAAAGATGCTTATGACGACCGATGTCGCGGTGCCTTGATGCCGGGGTTTTGTATTCCATTTGTCATCCCCTTCTTCATGCTTTCTTTGGACATATCTTGTTGATTTAGAAAATGCATTATGGTATGCATTGTTTTTTTTGGGATTGGACTAGGGAACGGCGAACGGAATCCTTGCGAGGGGGGTTTTATTTCTTGATATCTAGGGGACGGTGGTTTATACTGTGTACTGGTTTCATGTGGACTCGATGCGATAAAATGCAATACCCTTTAATACAATTGTTTGAGGAATTTCACGTACAATATTCAACATCTTTTAATCAGAACCCTATTAATACGTAGTAAGGCTTATAGAAAAGTCCCGGAACTGCCTGAATCATATTGGGTTATCACCATAAATCGTGGCATCATAAATACTCGTGAACACAGCCTTCGGGCTTGACACTATCTTTTGTCACTGCGCTTCAAAAGCTGGTCCTGCCTTCGTTCCCGCCGCAACTTGCGCGTTCGTGCTCGGGCCTTGTATTCTTCCTCAACATCCTTCCATCCCCGTATCCATGCACTGAACCCCTCAAGTATTACATCGCCATCTATTTCGGGCACCTCGCTAGAAGCTGTGCGACCTGCCCATCCCCGCCATACTTTTCGACCTTCGCGGGCCCGCTTAACACGGGCCACTCCTTGTCCTTCTCGCAATCCTTCAGCCCAATCCTGGAGGCCACGAACAGTCCCCTGGATGCCTTCTAGTTCGACTGCATCATCGGCCAAGTCCGATTGCCTAGTATCACAAACATTAGCACATTGTTTGCTCGATTGGGATGCTGCTTCCAACTAACATTTCAGACACCTCTTCTTCCAATTCAGCAACTGTCCTTGCTAACCCACGGCACCTTGTTTCCAAAAGATCGCGAATCTCAACAGATTCTGCATGCCGCCGCCGCAAATCCTTGTTCAGCCCAGTCACCTCTCCGAGAAGTGTCTGCAGTCGCAAAGCCATTTCCTTGTTCTGAGCCTCGTGCTGACAACTATCATCCAGTCCATTGAGCACCGCTGTTTCAGAATCACCCAACCCACCCAATAAGCCATTATCGCGATCGCTTCCCCGCCGTGAGCGACATTTCGTGACCTCGTGAACGATGTCTGGCCGTGGATCCCGGAGGATGGTCTCGATAGCATCCAGGTGGTGATGAATGAGTGGCCCCGTATCACTTCCCCTGCTATCAGTGCCGAGAGACGCAGGCGTAAGCTTCGCAAGCTTCTCGATCCGATCTTGCCATGGAATCCGAACAACTGCACGTGCGACTGCGGTGGAACGCTGTTCGAACGGCCTTTGGACCAAAGTGTTGAGGTCCGTGTGACGGGGAGCTTCCAGCGTTTCCATGTGGGCGTCAGTGCGTCGTAGATTGTGTCTATGATGCAGGTGTAAGCCACTGCATTGCCTGGGCTGTAGTAGATACTCGCACACGAGGTGGCTGGGTTCTCCAGGTCCAAATACCAGCCGAATCTTGGCGCTTATCGATAGTCGCGATAGCTGATCACTGAATTCCCCCCCGGCGCTAGCCTGCTTGGGGTTGTCTACTTTGGCAATGCTTGTCTGGTATTAGTTCGATTTGCAGTTTTTTTTTTATTATTATTATTCTTATAGTTGAAGACCGCTGCCCATTAACGAATACAGGGGCTGCTCTTTCTGTGTTCAATTACTTCTAATATCGCCCTATACACTTCTTACCCTGTCTCCTGTTGATCCGTAATCTTTCATCGGAAGCCGGAGTCGGATGCCCCACTCTGAATCATTTTCCCACCGCCAAATCCTTGACCGACGTCTGTGTCACAAGTTGGTCTTTCCGTACGCATTGAACGCTAATTCTAGATCAGAATGGCGCCCCCAGTGAGTGCATTTCTTTGTGGTCTATCATCCCTTCTGTCGCTCCCTCGACACTAACATAATGCGCCATGACCCAGGCCGTGACAGTCCCGTCTCTTGAGACTGCACGAGATGTAATCTCCAAGTCTAGGACCTCGCAATTTCCTCCAAAACTATTACCTGTGACGGCATCTATCCCGGCAGATCTTCTGACTCCTACATTGGCGTACTTGAAGCTTGCTGAACAGTAAGTTGTGCCTTTCGATTGCGACCACTCCTGCAGCCGCGGGGTAGTCGGAGTGACTCCTACTAACAAATATACAGTTCAAAGCTGTCATTCTTGTTTGAGAGCGCTGCAACTACAGAGACTATTGGAAGATACAGCTTTGTTGGTGCCGGTTCGTGAGATTCAACAGAATACTGAATATCCATTGTTTAGGTCACCTGCTAATTCGTCCCGGCTCGATAGATCCCAAGAATGTGATTAAAACTGGCGAAGGTCATGGGCCTGCCACCGACCCTCTCCCCATCCTCGAAAAGGAACTCGCGCAGTTCCGTGTTGCATCAGTGCCTGGGCTCGTCCTTCCACCTCTAACTGGTGGTGCCATTGGATATGTTGGCTATGACTGTGTTCGCTATTTCGAGCCCAAGACTGCCCGCCCGACCAAGGATGTGCTGGGCATTCCGGAATCATTGTTCATGTTCTTTGATACAATTGTCGCATTCGACCACTTCTTCCAAGTCGTCAAAGTTGTCTCCTACATTCCAATCCCCGCATCGGACGCCGATCTCGAGCCCGAGTACGCCAAGGCCCAGCAAACCCTCCAGAAGACCATTGATACACTGCTGCAAGATCGCACACCCCTGCCACCGCAGGGCCCTATTATTCCCGACCAGAAGTACACGTCAAATATCGGCCAAGAGGGCTATGAAAAGCATGTTACCCGATTGAAGGAGCACATCTCCAAGGGGGACATCTTCCAGACCGTGCCCTCGCAACGGCTCTCCCGTCCAACCTCCCTCCACCCCTATAACCTCTTCCGCCACCTTCGCAACGTCAACCCCTCGCCATACCTCTTCTACATCGACTGTGAAGAGTTCCAGCTTGTAGGCGCCAGCCCCGAGCTACTGGTGAAGGAAGAGGCCGGCCGGATCATCACTCACCCAATTGCTGGAACCGTGAAGCGCGGCAAGACTCCCGAGGAAGACATTGCCCTCTCAAAAGAGCTAAGCAGCAGCTTGAAGGACCGTGCCGAGCACGTCATGTTGGTGGACTTGGCCCGCAACGATGTAAACCGCGTCTGCGACCCGATCACCACGCAAGTCGACCGCCTAATGGTCGTCGAGAAGTTCTCGCACGTGCAGCACCTTGTGTCGCAGGTTTCCGGTGTGCTGCGACCTGACAAGACCCGCTTCGATGCATTCCGTTCTATTTTCCCCGCTGGGACTGTCTCCGGCGCCCCGAAGGTACGTGCTATGCAGTTGATCGCGGAGCTTGAGGGCGAGAAGCGCGGCGTGTACGCTGGTGCGGTGGGCTACTTTGGGTATAATATTAGCACGGCTGACGGGTCGACCGAAATCCCTGGTGCCATGGACACGTGCATCGCTCTGCGCACGATGATGGTAAAGGATGGTGTGGCGTATCTTCAGGCTGGTGGTGGTATTGTGTTTGATTCGGACCCTTACGATGAGTATATGGAGACGATCAATAAGCTGGGTGCTAATATCGCTTGTATACGGGGTGCGGAGGCGAAGTATGCTGGTCTGGAATCGAAATGATTGGATAAATATATGGAAGCGTTTTTACTAGGATTTAGAAGAGATCATGGGCTATAAGAGCAATGGATATGAATAGTATCAAAGCTTACTCGAATAACCTACTCATATGCGTGTAATTTCGATACGAGCAGATGCAGTAACCCCAAAATTCCTAAGATCTAATTTGTTTTGTTTTGCAATCCTTGAGTTGTCAATAGATCGACGGCCATTTTGATATCCCCCGAAATTCCAATGGCGAGTCCCTCGTCTTCAAGATTCCAGGGAATGCATCCGGACGCATCCATACCGATGCGAATTAACTTAAGGCCTCCATGTCCCTTTTCTGACACCAAATCTTCATTTGGCCACCGAAGCACTCCAGGTGTGTTCAGTCCAACCCCTAGTTCCATAATAACAGGATTGACCATAGTGTCATGCCTCTCGGACTCGTGCGCCAACTTCTCCAAAAACTTCTTATATTTGAACTCTTGCGCTCGAAATGGCATGTCGTTAAAGAAGCTTCCACCCCGCACGCAGAGAAACAACTCCCCGCCGCAGAATCGACACCGCGGTATCTTTGTTTCGTCGGTAATAACTTGCGAAACAGGATCTATAAATGGTAACGCGGCATCGACAAAATCATCCGAGTCGAATACAGCATCAGATCGGCATTTGTCATAGCACTGCAAAAGCTGATACCGACCCTGCGGCGTTGAAATGCGCGATGCATTGAATCCGTTCTTGACGAAGAACCCGTCGGCATTCGTTGTCCGGATAAAAAGGTTTTCCTGCGGAAATCGAGCGATGATATTGTACAAGGTCTTGTAGAGTGCTGAAGTGGGCCAGTTGCGCACGAGGTTAAGATGTAGAATGTAGTAGCCCCATTTCTGGCCGAGGCTGTCCCATCCATCGTATCCGAATACGTCGTATAACCTATGCAGGCCTTTTGATTTGAGTGCAGGGAAATGTTCTTCGAAGAGCGTGGTCGAGGTGTAATCAAGTCCTGTAGCAGCTGATAGACCAGCACCCGCCGAGATGATAATATGAGTTGCATCTTCAAGCCATTTGCGCGCTTTGGTTATGCCCTGGATGGATGTAATAGTACTATTGGCATGTTGAAGGTCCACAGGCGCGGGCTTCTCGAGTGTTGTAGCTTCGCGTCCAGAAGTCTGGATGTCTGAAAGAATCTGTGTATAAAGTGATCGATCTTTCTCCAGGAAGGTATCGAAAATTATATCTGTAATTGACGTGAAAGGGTGCTTTTCATACCAAGATAGCACGGCTTCCACCGCTATTGAAGCAGCAAGGTCAGACGGAAAGGCGAATATCCCTGTTGAAATGCAGCAAAATGCAATGACTTTACGATCGTCTGACAGTGGTGGCAGTAATTCGGCAGCATCAAGGCAAGACCTGTAACACGATGCAAGTTGATTCTTATGCTTTGGTAGAGGGGCCGCGCCAGGATGCAGCTGCGGACCGACCGTATGGAGAACCCATTGTGCTGGGAGAAGAAATCCGGGCGTAACTTTCGCTGATCCAATCGGCTCCAAGTGGCCCTGAGACGATATCATAGCATTGCAGGCTTCCCTCAAGCGTGGCCCGGCAGCGGAGTGAATGACATTGTCGATGCAGCGATGGGCGGGACGAAAACATCCCTCGAGCTGGGCGTTGGCGGCGTTCACAATAGCAGTCACATTTGTGAGTGTAGTGATATCACCTTTCCAGCAAGAAATACGCAAAGGAGTCGAATTGGCGGCTTGGTTTTTTAACGTTATACTTGGTGGGATGGATTTTGTGGATGTCAATAGGTTATGGCTATTGCGATATGTGATCACTGCTTCGATATCTTCCAAATTCTCTGCTGGAACCTTGGGAAAAGCAGGGCGCTGGCAAAGTGACTGTCGAAAGGCCTCCAACTGAGACCATGTTTCCATTTCCAGAATCCACTCGACATTATTATGATGCGTGCAATGACTGCATGCTGAGTGCTCTGTATTTGGCTGATCTTGCATCAAATACCTGAGAGCGTTTTCTAGGCGCAAGGAAGGCAGTATTTTGTCTGCCATGCTAAGGGGCCCGAGGTATGAAAAATTGGGCGCTGAGGGATACTAGGTAGCTTTTTAGAGTATTTATATACCCACGACTCAAGAGGCAGTCGATCTCTCATTGTAGCACGCCAGCCCTACAAAACTACACCAATGCAAACAGCGGGGTCATTCCGCTTCTTCGCTGTGATTGGCCGGTTGGCTGTTTGGTTTGTTTGCGAGATGAGCAAACAGTCACGAGGGATTCAATAACTATGTGCTGTTCTTATGAGACTCGGGCGTAGTATTTCTTCTCTGATTCTAGGTCCAAAACCAGGTCGGTTCATAGTTGAATTACTCCTCCCAAACCGATCTAATTTCGCGGCAGCGTCTTGATAAAATCATTCGGTTCTTGAATTTAAATTACTATTTTCATATTTTGTTATCTCAATTTCTGTACAAACATTATGGGCGAATGTCTAATTCCTGTCATTAGCACCTACGATGTGTCCTCCTCGGTGGCGTTGGCCCTTGTCGCTTACTTGCACTTAACATGCTAACCCCTGGCACAGGTGCTGTCGTCTATTTTCGCATCAGGATACCGTCGTGCAGAGGAGATAGATACGCCAGCTTCCTTGATTATTCTCAACGAACGCACACGCAGCTCAATCCATGGACTAGAATCGGTAACACAAGTGCCATTTGAATTATCCACAAAATCACCATTCCTGGGATGGGATGTCAACGAGGTCGCTCGTTTCCTATTAGAGAATGCATCAGGGAGCCATGTTAGCAGTGAGGTATTCTTAATTGCAGATGAGCAGACAGCCGAAGACAGAAGCACGCTGTTGATGGTACAGAATTCCAGGGAAAGTTTTGATAATGATAACCGTGTACTCCGAACAGTGAGGGTTGGCGCGGACTTTATCAACATCGAGCCAGTTGCTGTATCTGTTGGATCGAAGTCCGTAAACGAGTTACTATCTATTGTTGACGAGGATGGAGTATTCAGGGGTGGACGCGGCCCACCTCCGAAACAGGGAGGCCCAGCCCCAAGAAAGCGACTAGGTCAGTGATGAAATGGCTAGATCTGCTTGTCAATTGCATGTGTGAAATGCGTAATTCTTAGTGATCCATTGTTTATTACTATACAATAAGCTTCTTACCTAGGTAGTTGAATGACAAACCCATGTGCTAGCTCACAAAGTGGACGCAAACAAACTCAAGATAGAGGTTTGCTCAGTTACTGCACTCCATTTTTTTAACGTGCCCGGCAAACTGGTATTATCCTCTGTACGGGTAAATCCATCTCTGGCAGCCATATAGGCCACCTCGCAGACTCATCTCTTCTCCTCCCCTCCATATCTCTACAGACATCCATTTTATCCATAAAATTTACCTCCATTATCTAACTTCGCTCTATGAGGACCTTAAATTTTCCTATAGTTCAGAGCTTACTTCCCAAAGGTGTCGACCCGCAGGAATTCTACATTGTACTGTCAGAAAATTCCATCTGCATTGAAGCCCTCGGCTGGAGGCGGTACGTATCCAGCCATATGTATTAGAGCATGTGCAGGATTGTACTTTGAAAGGTACATTAGAATGGATATTGGAATAAAATTGGACATTACAATATGAAAATGCCTTGTTGGTCCTGGATATCTATGCAGGTGGTTACAATGATGGCTTATCGTGAACAGTCTAG